>OY855912.1:9127500-9150000 GCA_963693305.1 Meandrina meandrites | reverse complement strand
TGTTCTGAAAATGAACCTTACATCTTTTCCTCATTTTCCAACCTCGTTCCCAGGGCAGGTAAAAGCCGTGGGAACGAGGTTGCTCATTTCCCAAAGAACAGTCAGCGCGGGATACACGCACCGACGCGGCGACACGCACGAAGGACGTCGCACTTTCAACACTTTCGCGACCGTTCACACAGGAAGGACACTGACTCCTTTCCTGCTACATCAATGGCTACCGTTTCCTCCATTCCTTCTCCGCGAGAATTTGAGGTATCATCAGAGTTTGGATTTATTCCAGAGAAAGAACCTTTAGTAAGTATAGTTTTTATATCAAGTGGAGCGTAGTTGTATTAAGGTTTTGTTAAATATTAAATACTGTGGACTTGCGACAGCCGACGCTAAATCTTGGTGGTACAGGAACTTCTAAGCGTCGACAAGCGACGTGATCAATACTGAAATGCGAAAGCGACACGATAAACGCTTAAAATGACAGCGACATGATTGAAAGTTGCGCATTGACCAATAACAGCAGCATGTAAATATACAGTAAATATCGCATGATAGTGGTGCAGAATTTGAATATAGGAAATGGCATTTCTGAAAGCTTAGGGAAGGGGTGTCAAAAAGTAAAATCCAAGATTAGCCAAGACGCCTAGTCCCTTCGATAAGAGAAAAAGGTATTTTAAAAATTCTAAATGCTAATTTTCCATTCAAGTCACTCTACAGAGAGAAATGATTTAGACTGCCTTTTCCCTCCCCAGTGACTAAACATGCCATAGGAAAGACGTACCAAATTTTGGATTCGTTAAGGTGACTCGATCGAAATAAATGACGCGCTGTGTACCTGTCTAAAATTTCTAATAACTTCACCATTTCTGACTCGATTTCCCTGAGTGGCAGAACCTTTCGCATTTTATACGAAATTTATCGTGGAATAATATGTATGTCAATATGTTGATCTAATAATTATATTCGTTAGTTTTACGGGATGTTACATTTATTGAACACTACTTTTTGGATTAAATTGCTATTTACAGATAACTGAGCGCTAAGATTTCGTTTAAACTCCTGCAGTTAGCTCGTAATAATATCTTGCCATGACTGTACAAGTTTCCGCAAAATCGTCGGAACAGAAACCCCTGTACAATTTGGACATCAAAAGATTAACTCCGGGCGAACTTCGAAGTTTGGAACGCTCCAGCGCTTCCAAATTTCAACTAAAAGCACAACAACCGAAGAAAAAGAAGGTTCAATGTATCAGTTTTATTAGCTCCAAATCGCAAATAAATTCTACTCCAAATCACAAATAAATTACAAATAAATTCTATAGCTGACGCTATGCAAATTTTTTAGATTTGATCAGAATTTGAGGAATTTCGCGCGTTTCGAATTTGAGGAATTTGGGGGGGGGGAGGGGGTGCATTGGAGGTCCCCTGTTTTATGAGTCAAATGAGTCTATGAGTCATGAGTCATGAGTCATGAGTCAGGGTTATTTTTTAACAAAGTAGGTTATTATATATTGAACAATCGTTTGCCTGTATTCAAGTTAGCTTAGAAGCACTCCGCTTTGCATAAGGATAGTTCTCCTCTCGATTGCTTGCGGTTAGTTCCACTCCAGTGATGGCAGATAGTTCCACTCTGGTTTGCTTGCGGTTAGTTCCATTTTGGTTTTCTTGCGGTTAGCTCTTATAAGTTAGCAAGGACAGCACTATTTTCAAATTAATAACCATAATTTAAAATTTGACTCATTGACTCATGACTCATGACTCATTTGACTCATAAAAACTTTACTCTCATCGCGGTGCATTAACAGTGTTTAGTCGCTATATGGTCTGATTTCTGAGGTCATGCAAGGGTAACCAGCGACGTCAGCATCGTTAATAGCATAGCTATTTTGTCAAAATATGCCTTGATTTATTGATTTTTCCCATTTCTTGTTTTAAAGTCTGTGTAAGGATTGTTTTCCTTGACTTGGTTTGGATGGAAAATCAGAGCATGTAGCGACGGAACACTGTCAATGCATCCCCCTAGTCCATATGCAAATTCCTCAAATTCTCATCAAATCCAAAAAATTTACATAGCGTCAGCTGTAGAATTCAAATAAAAACAAGGCCGTGTTCACAACAGAGTTGAAGCAGTGGAGAGTAAAGTTTTTATGAGTCAAATGAGTCAATGAGTCAATGAGTCATGAGTCATGAGTCAATGAGTCAAATTTTAAATTATGGTTATTAGTTTGAAAATAGTGCTGTCCTTGCTAACTTATAAGAGCTAACCGCAAGCAAACCAAAATGAAACTAACCGCAAGCACACTGGAGTGGAACTAAACGCAAGCACACTGGAGTGGAACTAACCGCACGCAAACCAGAGTGGAACTAACTCCCAGCAAACTGGAGTGGAACTAACTGCCAGCAAACTGTAGTGGAACTAACCGCAAGCAAACTGGAGTGGAACTAACCGCAAGCACACTAAAGTGGAACTAACCGCAAGCAAACCAGAGTGGAACTAACCGCAAGCAAACTGGAGTGGAACTAACCGCAAGCACACTGAAGTGGAACTAACCGCACGCAAACTGGAGTGGAACTAGCCGCAAGCACACTGAAGTGGAACTAACTGCAAGCAAACCAGAGTGGAACTAACTGCCAGCAAACTGGAGTGGAACTAACTGCCAGCAAACTGGAGTGGAACTAACCGCAAGCACACTAAAGTAGAACTAACCGCAAGCAAACCGGAGTAGAACTATCCTTACGCAAAGTGGAGTGCTTCTAAGCTAACTTGAATACACGATTGTTCAATACATAATAATCTTCTTTGTTAAAAAATAACCCTGACTCATTGACTCATTGACTCATGACTCGTGACTCATTTGACTCATAAAACAGGGGACCTCGAAGCAGTGCTCCACTTTAAAAATATATTTCATCCAAATCAAGGCAGCTCCAGAAACGTAAAATAGCGCAAAGTGTGTGTAAGATATTCATTTTTATGTTCCAGTATTTTTATTCGATTCGTCCGGTTACTTTTCATATAATTCAGGAAAACGTAATTTTGGCGACTTCGCTAAATTTTAACGCAAAAGGTGAGTTTATAACATTAGCTCAAACTTTGTCATCGTTTCAAATAGCCGAATGTGATTTGGAGCTAATAAAACTGATACATTGAACCTTTCTTTTCTTCGGTTGTTGTGCTTTTAGGTGAAATTTGGAAGCGCTGGAGCGTTCCAAACTTCGAAGTTCGCCCGGAGTCAATATTTTGATGTCCAAATTGTAGCGGGGTTTCTGTTCCGATGATTTTGCGGAAACTTGAACAGTCATGGCAAAATGGTATTACGAGCTAACTGCAGAAGTTTAAACGAAATCTTAGCGCTTAGTTATCTGTAAATAGCAATTTTATCCAAAAAGTAGTGTTCAATAAATGTAACATCGCGCAAAACTAACGAATATTAGAACAACATATTGACATACATACTATCCCACGATAAATTTCGTATAAAATGCGAAAGTTTCAGGGAAATCGAGTCAGAAATGGTGAAGTTATTAGAGTTTTTAGACAGGCATGCAGCGCGTCATTTATTTCGATCAAGTCACCTTATCAATAGGGCCTACCTCTAAACTCCCTTTTCGAATTTATGTATATCTTTGTATGTACGCCTAATTGAAATAACATTGTCAAATTGAAACAAAAAAAAATGAAAAATGCCAAATAGGAATTAATTAGCTTAATCATCATAGCTGGCAGCATTTACGGGAGACCCACAAATTTATATCTGTACGCATATTAATTGTGTAATTGTGTTGTAAGATATTGATTCACGTGTATTTTGAGGTGTTTTGAAGCTGTTTCTTTGGGCGGATTTCAAACATATCGTAAATAAATACCTTATTAATTCCTATTTCTTTTTTTCTTTTGCTTTTTTCATGACAACGTTTTTGCAATAAGGTGAATATATGAATTTGGAATAAACATGCATGTCTGTATGTAACTATTAATAGATCGTTTTCACGTGACGTCATTAAGTACTAAAATTCAAAACGGAAGAGACACCAAAATTTTTATCCTCGTCAGGCACGAGAGGTACTAAATTTACACCTGTTTACAACTTTTCAGCTTAATAACGTCTTTCGTTTGCAAACCAGGCCACTTTGAATTTGAATAACGGCGAATTTTGAATTTCAATGGCGAATGCCAGTGCATGACATAACGTTACCAGGGCGGCAGCCAGACTTTTGGTTCAGAGGAGGCAAGATCTGCGATCGCCGAATGCGCGATGCGCTAGTGAGATCTGGGGGAATGCCCTTCAAAGAAAATTTTGAATTCTAGAAGCTCTGAAATCCCAATTAAAGGTATTTTGTTTTAAATTTCGGTTTAAAATCTAGACGAGGCAAGTGCCTAGCTACGGCCCTGGTTACGATCACTTTTGCCAAAAATATGCATGTATATTTATCTTGTGATTTTTATCCGTTTTGAGGTCGTTAAAGTGGTAGGGAAAGTGTTTGTGTAAATGTCTATGAATTAATTTGACTAGTCGTTCGAGATAACATCCAAACTTAAGCACCCGGGTTAGCTGCGGATGGTTTGATCAATGGATGGTTCTTTTGAAGGGTTGGGATGTATGAGTTTGAAAATGAATTTAAAGCTGTGCACCGTTCGGAAAACACGCACTTGCTTCTACTTGCGCCTCCGTTTGGCCTGGCCTTTAAAGATATTCCTCTTGAAATAAGAAAGTTGACAGCCCAGTATAATCTTGACAATCTAGTAATCTTAGATGAGATACATTCTTATTATAAAACTGACCAGCCCGGAGGGAACTCCCATATGAAACAGACGGGGATGCTCGTCGTTTCTATGAAATCAGCATCAAGAAAGGATTTAAAGGGCTCAGAAAATAACTGCGAGAAAAACTTGAACAACTTGTGCCGACACTGACAACACGGTCCAGGCATAAAGAGCCCATCCATGTGGCAGCACGGATTAAATATCGTTATTTTGTCCACCCTTAGCTTGTCGTAACGAACATGTTTGTTTCAATTGTCACGCATGCTTGGCCAAATTTTTCATCGTTTCTGCTTTTTACGACTATTTTGCGTTATGCAAAATAGGAGTGTTGATAGGGCTTTTTGCGTTACTGTTAATCTACTCCTGTTAAACTATTAATTTATGCATTAAATTTGTATTAAACGCTTCTTCCCGTGCCTCCCCTTGACTGTGTTAATTGGCGAACAACTTCATCTTTCCTTTGTCCTTTACCCCAATGGGGGAAATTTGCCGAGAAAAACAAGGGATAGTAGAACTTGAAATGCTGTGTCCTAACAGTACATATTATACGGGTGTATACTTGCGCAAACTTTGCGGCTTTAGAAGATCAAGAACATCCACGTCACCAAGCTGATGTTGAGCTTGCCTCACCTGTAGCCGTATTAATTTCATTAGGGAGTTTAAGAAAACCACAACGGCAACGGCAACGGGAACATCGCTAAACAGAAGGTTTAATGAGTAGAACAATGGCTGTGCACGTGCGTTTTAATTCTTGGTACATTTCTTTGCCGTCCTCTGCAAAATAACAGGGAGCTTAAGCAAACTACGACGGCAACGGCAACGAGAACGTCACCAAACAAAAGGCTTAATGAGCAGAACAATAGTTCTGCACGTGCGTTTGAAGTCTTGGTACATTTCCTAGACGTTCTCTGCAAAACAACAACGTGAAATGGCCCAATTCTACGTATTCTGGACAACGTGAACCACAACGGCTAATTTTTGTTTTTTCTATTTGGATTTCAATGCTCTCTTTACAAATTCAGGTTGAGCCAGTTCTTAAACCGATAGATACACTGAATACATCTGGATAATCGCGAGATTCTCGAGTAAAATATAAATTTATTTTTCACAAGGCGTTGTCCTCGGCGTCGCCGTCGTCATTGCTTAAGCTCCCTAACAACGTGAAATGACTGAATTCTACGTTGCCTGGAGAACGTGAACCACGACAGTTAACTTTTTAAATTTCTATTTCGAATTTATCGCTGTGTTCCAGATTTAGTTTTGAGATAGTTTTGACGGAGAGAAACAAACTAAATGACTTTAGAGTATCGCGATATTTGTAGCTAAAATATAATTCATTTTTTAATCGACGTTGTCCTCGGCGTCGCCGTCGTGGTTTCTTAAACTCCCTATTGTCACGCAATTCATGATTCGCAAAAACATCTCCACCGGAGTCAGGGCAGTGATTTGAGTGTGATTTTAAGAGGTTTAAAGAAGGGACAGAAGAAAGAAATTTATTTTTGGAACAAAACCGAACTATTTTCATCTTTTCTGCTTATACTGATGCATGTACTTTAACATTCAAAATAGTCGTAGCGTCAAGGAGGCTTTGATTATATATACGGAAGAAGCAACATCGACTGCTGCTCATACTTCTGTAAAGCATATAACATTAATGACATTTCATTCACTTGATGCAAAATAGTCGTAGTCTCGTAGAGACCTTTGATTTTTGTTTCTTACCTTCTTGTCACCAATTTAACAGGACAACTTGGATTAATATTAATCGCATTAATATTAATCTTAATGATTATTATAATCCAGTAATGGATTATTATAATCCAGTAATAGATTATTATAATCCGGTAATAGATTATTATAATCTATTACTGAGGTTTGAGCCGTGCCTTAATCTATTAGGATTAATATTAATCTTATGTAAGATTAACATTAATCTGATTAATATTAATATTAATATTAATCCTACTTAAATATTAATATTAATATTAATCCTGATATATATTAATCCTACATACGATTGCTATAAAAGTCGTACGTAGTATTTATATTATTCCTATCTAGGGTTAATCTTTGTCCAAAGCTTCTGAAGATTGGCATTATTTAAAGAACAAAGAGGTGCTTGCTCCTATTCATTTACTTCTAGGGTCAACATTGTGGTATCTACCAGCTCTAGCATATGCAAGTGATCGTCATTTGACTGATGTGGTCAAAGTTATGTCCCATCAGTCCTGTGTTATGTCTGCAGTGTGTCTGTCATTGGAGCTGTATATCAGTATCTCCGAACATTCACGGGAATTTTATCTCGATTATAATAGAGATTAATATTAATCTGGATTATATTAGTAATAATAATCTAATCCTTCCAATTTTTTTCCGTGCCTTAATCTATTACCGGATTATAATAATCTATTACTGGATTATAATAATCTATTACTGGATTATAATAATCTATTACCGGATTATAATAAGCCTATTATAATCTATTATTATTATAATCCACGGATTAATATTAATCCGAGTTGTCCTGATTTAACAGCTGGATCGGTCTAGATGCTGATCATGAAATTAAAATCTAGACCGCCGTCAACATGGATCTTAGCCAACCAAATTCGCGAATTTGATTGTTCCCAGTCCTTGTGAAACACCGCCATATAATAAGATAAAATAAACAATGAATCATAATATTTGCATTCATGTTTATCATAAAGTTTAATTACCGTAATTTATAATCTTGGTATTTGATTGTTTAAATGTATTTTAGCGATGTCTGCCAGAATATTTTTCTCCTTGGGAAGAAGTGGCAAGAGATCTTCCTCAACTTGTGAAAAAGGCAGAATATTTACGTCAAAGGATTAAAGACGTAAGGAAGCTCTCAGAATTATTGGTATTGATAATTTATTATTAATAATGATTGCGTTGTTCCATAAAATATCCAAACCCTTCCCATAGAAGGTTTTGGGCTCCCTACCAACACCAAGCGTCCGGAAATTCTCGTTTAGCTTCATACTTTCCTATTGAGAACTCCCCACCAACCCGTTGGAAATTATAATGATGGTATTTATTACACAGTGCATGTATCACAATTGTCTCATGGTGCCTTACATGCGATAATAGAGCGAGGAATCAGGAGAATTCGAACGTCGCATGCCTTGTTTTGTACCAATCCTCGTCCCTCTAAAATAATGTCTGACTCCTAAGCAAACATGTAAAGGGCAGGACCATTCATACTATTGTCCATTATTATTCTTTAAGTATCATAAGTTAAGGACATTGCTGGTGTTTCTCTAGCTTCCGTTATTAGACCACAGCAAGCTATCATCAGAGGATGAGTGGAAGAGAGCTCATTTGGTTCTTGCCTGTATTTCTCATTCTTATGTGTGGTGCAAAGGAGAGACAGGAGTAGCTAAGGTACAGTGGAGTAATACTGTTTCTATGTGAAGGTACAAAAAGTAAATCCTCGAGCACTAGGAGTTTTCTACTCCTCCCTGGACGGAATGTTAGTCCATCGCAACGTTAACCCTTATACACCTGGGTGGAAAGAGGCACTATATTTTATAAACCAGTTACAGTCAACTCTTACCTTGTGGGCACCCCGTTGTTACGGACACTCGCTATTACGGACAAAATCCATGTCCCCGGCGAAAGTTATAGAAATTTGACTGGAAATTACTATTACGGACTCTCGCTTGTGCGGAATATAGACACTTTCGTGGTACCAAAATAACAATTTTATTGCTTTGACTTTCGATAAAGCGGACACCATGAACTTCTGATAAAACAGATAAAACATTATTTCGTAAAATTGCAGTCTGTTGCTTATTATTTGCCAAAACACACTTCATTGCATGCGGACTCGGATTTAAACGAAATAGTGGCGGTTTGACGGATTTGGCCAATAGTAGTACGTATCGGCAGATTTCCATACCTTTATTATTCAGGTGATCCCGATTTCTCAAATTTCCAAGGGTCCTCCGAAGCAAAATGAGAACTGGTTCAAGAAATCGGGCGTTCGAGAAATCATGGGTAAAAGTTGTTGTGTTTGACCAAGTGAAGTGAACCCAAGTGACTTGTGGTCCAAGTTATCAGATGCTCGAGAAGTTGAGGGCTCAAGAAATTCAGATTACAGGATGATCACTAAAATCAAAATGGTTGAAAAATGTTTTGAGAAAAAATAGAACAAATTTAAACAGCAACTGCATTTAGAACAGATTAAAACTAATCATAAAATTAAAAATTTATTCGCTCATTGTAGATTCTTCCAAAGTGCTTAGCAGTTCCCTGGGTTGCAGTGGCACATCACTTAGGTCAGTAAAACTGTTACGATGTTACTATCAACAATCGCAAATTCTTTGTTGATTATGTTTTTAATTAATAACTGCATCACTTACTAAATGAAGACCCAGGGAGGGGGTACCGGGGCAGTCATTATGTGGCACTGATAAGAATGCTCATCATATGTTTTAGGGGTTGAAAATTGCCACTTAGTGGCATCTGGAGCACACTCACTCACTCGCACTCACTCACTGCGGCAACAAAGGTCTTCCGCCGGTTTTCTGTCTTTGGTCAGCTTTTGTAATGTGTTCCAGCTGTGGTTAAAGTTCCTTAGTATGTCATATGTCGCCATGTGTTCTTTGGCCTGTCACGCTTGCGCTTGTCTGGCAATGCTGCCCAGATACTTGAAGTGTTTTGTCATAAGGAGGTCTTTTCCGTCCACCTTGATTGGCTGAGGGATAAAGGTGTTGAAAGTCATGACTTCCGTTTTGTGGTTTGGTGAGGTTGATGTTTAGTCCTACCTGGTGAGCGCATGTGCTTCACTGACTATGGCTGTGAGATAGCAGTGCTATATCATCTGCAAAATCCAGATCCTCTAAGGTGGAGAAGAGGTTCCACCTGATACCCCTGGGTCGGTCATCACTCAATCAATCAATGACTAAGTTTAATAAGAATGCAGACATCACACACCCCTGCCGCGCCTAACGCCTGCCTTGACCTCGACAATGACGTCACTGTTCTCTACATTACAAGTGAAGGCTTTGTAGAAGCTTTGAATAAGTTGGACAATCTTCTGGGGAACAGCATAAGTTCGAAGTATGCGCCACAAGCTGTCTCTGTGTACACTGTCGAAAGCCTTTTGGAAATCTACAAAGTTTATGTACAGCTGCCTCTGCCACTCCGAGCACTTGCTTAATGATATTACGTACGGTGAATATCTGGTCTGCACAACCTCTGCCCTTGCGGAATCAAGCCTGTTCATTCCTGAGCTGCTAGTCTACTGCGCTGGAGATTCGCAGAATGATTATCTTAGCCAGGATTTTGCTTGGGAAGGGCCGCAGGGTGATGCCACGCCAGTTGTTGCAGTCATTTAGTGCACCATATTAGGGATCTTTATGATGGCGCCTTTAGTCCAGTCGTCTGGCATTCCTCCTCCCACACTGCAGTAACAGGAGCTGCAAAATCCTTGCCGAACTTTCGGGGTCAGGCTTGAAGAGCTCCGCATTCAGGTTGTCTTGGCCTGGAGCTTTGTTGTTTTTTAAGGCTTTTATGGCTGCAATAATTTCATGTTTGCTTGGAGGATCTGTGTTCACTTCTAGGTGGTTTCGGCCTCTTGAATGTCCGCTTCAAAGTGCCTGCCGAACGGATTTCCTGATCTCTTTCACTGGTAAGTAGCCTACGCTGTGTGTCCTTGATAGGGGCTTCACTCCTGCTTCCATTGCTGCATCTCCCCTGTTGTCCCATTCTGCCTGGCTAGAAAGTTCATCAAAATATGCTCGTTTATCAGTTCTTATCATTCTCTTAACAATTCTGTCTGTCATTAGTCTGCTGTTGATTGGTTTCTACTCTAGCAAGTACTTTTCCGCTCCTTTGTTGAGAATGATTGAACTCCCTCACGGTGTTGGTTATCATCTCTACTAGCATACAGCACAGTTTCTCCTGTTGTGGTCTTCACTCGTTCAGAACCTGTCCACCTGCATTCGTTGACTCTTAGAATATGTAGCAAATAACGTTTCACTTCAGCTCTAACTTGTGCCAGTTTTCCCATTTCATACATGGTACCCACGTTCCAGAAACCTTTTCTGGTCTTAGTCTTGGTGCCTATCAACAAATCAGTTGTGGAGAGGAATTGAATCAAACTGATCACTCAGTTATTGATGAAAATATGCCTACATCTTCCTGTCAGTGGCTTCCTTGCGGTTTTCACGACCACCATTTATCTGTGTCATTTGGCCATAGCACACAGTTGTAGTTGTATCCTCTGTTGCTGTCTCCGTAACAATTTGTCTTTTACAGGACGAGTTAAATTGTTAGCCCTGTGCCTAACCCCCAACCTGGTGGGCCAGGTGATCATGCACACAGTGAAGTAAAAACATGGATCGTCGATTCGCTTCTTCACTGAGTGCGTTTGTCGTTATTTTCTTTAAAACAATGGATTATAATAAAACAATTATTAGATTCGTTTTTTATGATATCAGGAACAATCAAGGTTGAGGTACATGGTATAACACTTACCGATATAACACAAAAACCTCATCCAATAATTGTTTATTATTTTGTTTAAACTCTAGATATCCCTCCTGTTATAACACATTGTAGTTATATGCTATACAACTGGAGATATATCGACCCCAGCCGGTAAGCTATTTCAAATTTTTAAAAAAATTTAAACAGTATAGGTTATAAATGTATAATTCCACCAATTAGCCAAAGTGCAAGCGTGAGTAATTGACTTTTAAAAGCCAGACTTACTGGAATGGCATATCAAACCTACTATATAGCCTGGTATATAGTGAGTATAATCTATATACTAACGAAAAAGGATTTTTTACATTTTTATCTACAGTTCTTAATTTGGAAGCTAAAGCAGCAAACAGAAGCCACTATCTAGTCATCTGTTAACTGTGTGTGTTAATTGGTAACTCACTGATCAATGGCAAAATTTATAAGGGGTGCGAGTTTCATATCAGTATCACTTCGTGAGCGTGGAACTCCTTTATATTGACGTTCCCAGTGTATTGAGGCGAACAATATTCTTCAGCCGGCCTGGCCAAAGTAACAGTTACCGTAAAATGTATAGAATTGAAGTTACGTATATAATGAATCCAGATACAAGTGATACCAAACACAAACCAGAAGCCCAAGCTTAATATAAAATCTAGTCCCAATATATATAAAACTGAAATACAAATCAGATCAACAAATCCTTTTACATTCCATTGTTATCGATGTTAACAATGTACACATTTTCCCTGCCCCTAGGTGCTTCTGCTGTAGTGCTTTAACCACCACTGATGTAGAAATAAAAACAAATTCCTCACAGGCATTGGGTAAAATGTCATAAAATAACCTGAGATGTTCAGGTCAACAATAAGTGAAATTCCATATAATGCCTCAGTCTATTCCAAAACCACCCATTCTCCCCGAGGGGCGGCAAGTCCCCGCGTGTTTGACTTTGAATTTTGGTAAAATTCCCTGCTATGTTGGCAAAAGGATGAACTACAACAAAACGAAGAAAAAGCTTCGTGTATTAGCTTCTGCGAAAGGCTTCTGGCTACTGTTTTTCCATATGCATAAAGGCACCATAAAATTAAAAATTTATTCGCTCCTTGTAGATTCTTCCAAAGTCCCCTCTGTACTGAAATATGCCTGGGGAATGGGTGGGTTTTGATTGACTGATACATAATTTCATATTATATGACTAATAGTTTTTACTGTCAGCTGCTAATGAGTATTTTCTTTCCCTTTTCATTTCAAATTTAATCACTGGAGGCCTCTTAGCATGGAGTAAGTGGTATATAATTCATGTTAAGACACCATATAGTCGCCCTGCAGCTTTGCTTGCAGTTAACATTTATTTACTGCTGTTTGCTTGCGGTTAGCATTTTACCCTGTAGTTTGCTTGCGGTTAGCATTCATTTTGTGGTTGGGCGACTATATGTTTTTCATTGTTGGCGGCCATGTTGACTTGCCATGAAGTATATGCCGAGTAAGATTTTTACTGTTTAAACCTATTTTATGAAATGTTCTTTGGACTGATTCCAGAATCTTTGTTCCTGGAATTTATGCGGCTCAGCTAATTTACCTCTCGATACCTGAAAACCTATACATGCAGTATATACGTTGTGGTTTAAATTTATCGTTGGTTTAAAATTTTTCAAACCAGTTTGGTTTTTTATTTCTCTTGGTTTTATTTTATGACAATAAATTTGAGACAATGAAAACTAAAAATCATACTGGTTTGAAAAATTTTAAACCACAGATAAATTTAACAACAACATGTACAATATATACGAACAAGACCATACCACAACACCGGGAACTACGTGCCCTACTCTTTGCAATAAGTGTGTGGGTTCTTTAACGTCCCTTGCTGATCACAACAGTGAATATACAGGAAACGGGGCCTACGATTTATTGTCCTTATCCGAGAAGACTAGAACACCTAACCATATGCAGTCATCACATTCTTCTCAATAGACGCACTAGACGGAATCGGCTAACGTGTTTACATCCTTGTTGCTACCCAATTCAGACCATGAGATGATTATGTGGGAGGTTTGTCACACGCAACTGAGTACATCATGAAAGTACATTGTAACCTCCCAAATGAATCATCGCATGATCTGAATAGGCCATTTTCGAGTTACCCTTTGCCTCTGTTTCAAAACGAGTCTACGTGCGAAACCATTCATATGAAAATGTGTTCCACCTTCACGTTCATTTTCATCAAATCAAAGTCATTTTCATTTCAATGGTTTCGCACGTAGACTCGTTTTGAAACTGAGGCAAAGGGAAACTCGGAAATGGCCTATTAGATGGCTATCAGGATGTACATGTAAACACGTTAGCCGAATCCTTCTATTTTTAAGACCCTGAGTGTTGGTCCAGTCTGGGGCCCGAACCCGAGATCTTCTGTATGGTAGTCCGGTGCTCTACCAATTAATGTCAGACTAAATCAAAATGAACTCAGCTATAACAGGTGTTACAGGTTACGCAGCCCTGAAATCCCTGTATACCTGCAGAGAATTGTAAGCTCATTTCAAACCTTAAATAAATATAAAGTCTCAAATCAAAATAATTTTACTACAAAAGCAGTTTTCATATAGAACATTGTAAGTTGTTCTTTTATTTACTTAACAGTTCAGAAATACATATAGGCATACAACAGCTTTACCTTACCGTATTTTTCATAGCAGATATGTTTCATATGACATTGTGATTGTTTCAGCAACCTAGAACTTTCTGTTATGATGACTGGATCAGAAACTGAGAAAGGATTTGTGAAGATTCCTCTTCAAGTTGAGATAGAATTTGGAAAAGGATACCATGTAAGGGTACATTATACTGCTATTGGTGTAAATGTCCGAAAATTTAAGGTGGCTCTGAAACCGCTCCGTAGAATTTTTTTTAACTTTGCAAAAAGTTGTATCTTAAGATGCTGATCATTATTCAATCATAAAAAATGGGGGTCACTGGCTCGTTTTTGAGTTTTTAGTAGTTCAAGAGAAAATTAAGGGCTTTTTTAACTGGTTAAACTGTTGCTATGGTAACCAGCGACATCATGAAAATGACCACAACTTGTTCAGCAATGATTGGACATTTGGTTGATATCATTATTGTAGCAGCAACTGATAAAGATTTGTAGTACTGACCCATCAAAGTTTAAGAACTGGAAAGTGCTTGAAGCCGTTGTGAGCCTCCTTAAATAAGATCTTGCAAACTTAAATATTTTCCACATTGAAAGGGACAGTTCATGTCACGCAAAGGTATCTCAGTCAACATTCAAAAGTGGGGTTTAGATATGAGTTAAGTATTCATTTCCGGCACTGCTGGAAGCGTTGTCAATTGACACGTGCTGTTACATTTTTTTAAAGCAGCAAAAGTAACCTGTTAGGTTAGTTGCAAGCCAATCAAAACGCATTTTTAGAGCACTACATACTTTCCAAGTTTCAGGATCGTAGCTTTTACAATTTTCACATGCCATGTGCCATTCGGTGCCGTTGCTTTTTGCAAGCCATTTTTTCACGCTCAGGAATGCCAAAAAGGCCATAAGGTGTGATTCCACCAATATTTATTCTCCAAACCGCATCATACCTAGCAAAATAATTTGATATGAATTATGCCTGATTCAAGCCGTAGAGCGTTTTCATATGACGTCACGGCAGCCATATTGGTGTTCTAAAACAAAGAAACGACGGCCATATTGGTATACCAAGCCATTTCTCCGGGAATTAAATTCTATTTTTATGCATAAAACGTCTTTGGTTTTAGTAAAACGATATTGCCGCTTGTCACGTGAGTGAAAACGCTGTATTTATTCATCACTTCTTTTATTAAATGAATCACAAACTGAAAACGTATTTTCCCGAATCATTTGAAATAAAATAAATGCGTAGCCACATGTACACATTTTGTACCTTTTGTTCATTGACGTTGGTGTACTGGACTCTGTCAACCGAGCCAACTTCTAGCCCCTGTAACCCTGATGGGGGTCATTTCTTTGTTCATTTTTTGCAACGACACATCCAGCAAGATAGGACACTTTTGGTTCGACACAGTCGAGACAGACTTTACCGACTTTACCGACCATTTCAATGCCCCGGCCACCTCTTTACAAAGGCCAGCCAAAAGCACTCAGCTGCGCCTTGTCCTTGTCAATGCACTTTTCTTCCATGTTCTTAAAAATGTCCACATGCTTATATGACTCAACAATGCAGTTTGGCATGTTTACCATTCCCGTATTGTATTAATATTTATTTTTCTTTTGTAGAGTATCATTGGTGGACAGGAGGTTAGCCAGCTCTTGATAATTTTTATTAGTATTTGTATTCTGTTAAAAATTACCTAGTGGTAAATAATCTGATATGAAAGTCAAGTGTAAAGTATTCTCGAAAGATAAAAATATACTATATATTGATATTAAATCTCACTAAAAATTGACTGCATGACCCTGCAGCCATCCTGCTTAAGCAGGTTATAGACTAGATATTGCTGTTTATGAGCATTTATAATTAACCTTGGTTTTCTTTAATTTCTATTGTCAGTCTGTTGTGAATGGTGATAGCACAGGAGTGTTGAAAGCCTTGATGTCACTGAAAGCAACAATTGTGAAAGTCAAGGCATCTTTCTTGCGAATTTATGGTACGTTAAAGTTTAAGTCTGTCTTCAAACCTAGGCAACTTACCAAAACATGAAGCGACTAGGAGTATTGCTACTCCAGGCTGCTGGATGAGACAACAATCCCTTGCTATCTACCCCTATCAACTCCTCCCCCTGCTGGATGAGAAAAAAAATAGTCCCTTAGTCTTCAAGACTTCAATTTAGCACAACAAAATGAACACATTTACATTTCATACACGCGGTCAACATGGCGGATCAACAAGCTAACAAGGCATGATGGGGCACGAGCTGATGATGTACTAAGAGGTCCTAAGAGATCTACTACTAAGAGAACCCTCCCCTTTTACATTTTTGTGAGACTACCCAAACAATCAAGTTCCAGTAGTATCTATTTATACTTCTGGTAAGAAAGAGGTGGTTTGACAGTAAGGTGCCTTGCCTGAGAACATAACAGTCCCAGCCAGGGTACGCTGAAACTTGGACGTGTCCCCGATCAATCCTGAGTCAAGTAGAGCACACTGTTAGCCCGCTGTCCCTCTCACAAGCTACAGTAATTGTCATTATTATTAGCTGGTACTTCTGATAGGCCTGGTACAGCTGGTACAGCTAGTTATACTTACATCATCCAACCAATGCATTGTCACCAAACATATCGTTACAATTTTTTAACCAAATTATTGACTTAATTCTTGACTAAGATACGTTCACAATTGTCGCAGAGAGTCTCTTCATATTCATGACTATGGTAATTATTGATGGGAGTATTGTAGGGCTTATAACTTGTTGTTCCAAGTTTTCTCAACTAAAGAATTATTGATTTAGTTTGCGAGGAGGCTCATGTTTGGAAATACAGGCACAATTCTAGTGGTGACGCAGTAAGGAGATTCAACTGAAGAAGAAGACTGGGGAAGACGTGAGGAGAATCGTTCTTGCTGCTTCGCCACTCAAATGTGTATTCCTAAACGTGATTCTACTCACAGGCCAGATATTATTAATAATCAGATATGATTATTTTGTAGACGTTTGTGATCCTGATGAGTTTTATTATAATCTGAGGCCCTTACTTGCTGGGTAGGTAGAGTTTGCATTAAATTTTACAGTTTAGTACTTGTCTTTTTTATATAATATAAAATTTAATTAAAATACAATGATGATACAGTGTGGTTTGAAAAAAAACCATGTATAGAAAATAATTGAAGCCATATTTACATTTGCATGGCCACATACATAATATTTAATTAATAATTAATATTTGATCCTCGTATTAGATCAAAATAGAAAGCTTGCCTTTTTCAGGTGGCATGGCAATCGAGATCTACCAGATGGTCTCATCTATGAAGGTGTTAGTGAAGGACCATTACAAGTAAGTTATTCAGCAAACATATTCACCTGAATTGGGGCCAACATTATTGCTATTCAAAGATAATGGTTGACCAAAGTGTTTGTTTTGCATGTAAAAAAGCAGTTTTACTCGTACTAGGTAATTAAAGGGAAATTAAGGACTGATTGAAAAAAAGCTACAGCTACGACAACAAGTTTCAGGGGGACACTCTCCCAGAAATAATGGCATTTTTCTTCTTCAAACATGCCCGTGTTGGAATAAACAAACAAGTAATTTTTATCTGAACCCTCCCCCCCCCCCCCCCCCCCTCCTCTTTCCCAGTTCAAAGTTGTTGAATCGATGTTTGAATGTAGTCCTGAAATTCAGACAGCATTGATCAGGGGGAGAGGGGGCGACAACGTATCAACGTGAAATAATGCCTAAAATGATACTCATAATAAAGAAGTGGCTATCCGAGCACATCAGTTTTAACTTTTGTTCCAACCCTTCAGACAATGACTTTGCTAATTGAAAATACGCACTCGTATAAACAAAATGAATTATCTAAGAAAACTCTTTATAAAACGCTTTATAACTTAAAAACGCTTCTTAGAAAAGTTATAAAGTTAAGTTATAAAGCGGATAAAGGGAAGCTTTTCTATCCAGCATTTGAAAAGTAGGAACAGATCTTAGTATGTCATATGTTATAACACACGCAGTATGATGTCACAGGCATGGAAGAACTAGCCAAGACTATTATTTGTTCTTTTCTTCCTCTAAAATTAAAATCTTAGCCAGCCAAGGCTATCCAATAGTGTTCAGTTAGATGTTCAACATCAACCTTGCTAGCTAATAAGTTGCGCACGACGACTTATATGACGATCTCCAGCATGTTATTACTGTAAAAGATTATCATAATACTCTATTTTATTATAATAATCTATTTTTATTAAAATGATATAGACCGTGTACACCGTCAGACCTCAGGTTTCCGGCACGTGCTCATGTCAGGAGTTTGGAAGTAAAGAACTAATTATTAAAGGCAGTTTGATAAAAGCTATAGATATGATGGCGTGTTCAACACATAAATATCATGAGCTGGCCGTGCTGCTTTTTGTTGCTTTAGCTAAGTACCCGATGTATAAAATACATTCTTTTGAGAAACCTGACCACCTAAAAATGAATTTAAGAATATAGTTGAAGAAATACTTTGAGGGCACAAAAAATGTTAAACCTTTTTAAGAGCTTAATCTGTACACCAAATCGCAAACAAAGCAAATCCATGAAATACTGTCAAATCTCTCCTTACAGACACCTCTATATGGACATGCCTCTCCATTACAGACAGTTCACCAGGTCCGAAAGAGACCAGAATCCATATAAACCCTACCTACCCTTAAGAATGTTTCAAAAAACCTGCGAGTAACTGGTATTTTTTACGAATAATTTCGCTGGTTTTTTATCAGTATTCTGGAGGAAGTGCAGCAGAGTCATCAGTTTTTCAAGTTCTGGATGCGGCATTAGGTGTCTTGCATTCCAAAGATACAGGTAGGTAGAAAATCGTAACATCGTTAAAGTCACATCAGAGAGTTGTAGTGGGTGGTAGAGACTGGTTCTGTTAGAGTTAAATTACCCTGGCCATGACACAAACCGTTACAACTCAATCCAGAGGCGGTAGCGTGTTAGCAATTAGGCAACCATACGATTGACCACCTCACGCCCGTAACACGTTTTCGTGGCGAGGCTTTAAAAATAAACCCCAATTAAATATACATTTTCTTAAAGCGTAATAAATGAGGAATTTGGTAATATCAAGAGTGGTAATAATTATTCTTTTTTTGAAAATATAAAAGTTTTACAAATCTTGCGATATTTACCCTTCCGTCTTTATCAATTTCGTTTACACGCCTCGATTTTGTTGTATCGCAAATGATTCGTTATACAAAGCCCTTCACGAAAAGTGTCTTCAATTTCTCAAAGATCGCTTTGTTTTCATTTTCAGACCACTCTATTAGTTTGATCTTCGACAATTTGTTGAAACTATTTAACCAGGTCGAAATTCAAAAGTGGGAGACATCAAGAATGCGGAATAATATAATAAGACCTAGAAAGTATTGAAAATACTAAAGAGAACCGAAGAATTGAAGCGTTATCGCGTGGAAGATACCCGGGAGCAGATATTGTACATATCTGTACACTACAGTTGTGAAATGCGTCGCTCACTTGACGTTTGGCGAAGAATTGAGGTCGGGTTTTACCTGAAATTGAAAGAAATTTTAAGAATTGATAACAGAAAGATGATTTTTTTTGGAACACCAACAATGCAAGATGTAGTGATGCAGATCACAAAGATCAGCGCACATTTAAAAAATAAAATACATCAACAAAGGGTTTTGACCTAATGTACGTCAGTACCACCAAATTTTTCAACTAAGAATAAAAGAAGGGCTCACGTACAGGGAAACTATAACAGTTACTTTAAGATTATCTCCGACATTGAATTTATTTCAGTTTTTATTTTCATTCTCAGATTCATGCTCAGGCGGCCAGTTTTTAGAAAGAATGCGTTACTACATGCCGCCTAAACACCGTGCATTTATAGAAGCTGTGTCAAATGGACCGTCCATCAGAAACTTTGGTGAGGAGACATTATCAAAGTGGGCATCCTCGTTAGCTTAACCCAAATGTTCCAAAATGTCTTCCCGAACTTTCCTCTCTATTCGATATCGCTCCCAGCTCCATCTCATTTGGTTAAAAGTTTCACATTTGGAAAATTCAATAGCTTTTGGATTTTCTGGAAACGTTTCCCGGATTTTCCATGATATCATTTGCTCTTATTGTGAAATGGAAAGCACCCACAGTTTTTTATATTTCATACTATGATGAAACATATATATATATATATTGTTGTTCTGTCATAGCCGCTAAAGGAGCTTTGTATTTTAGGCTGTTATTGCTTAGGCTACCCCAGTTGTTGTTTAAATAATTAATAACTTGCTGCTATCTAACAATAAACATTTACCTTGTATGTCAAGCCCTTACAAGTGGAGATCCCCACCTTGTTGAGGAGTATAACAATTGTGTAGAGAAATTAAAGGAGTTCAGGAATGTTCACTTGCAAGTTGTAGCAAGGTTAGTAGGGGATATGTTTGAGTAACTTCTTTTGGCACCCTCTTAAGATGCAGTGCAGGCGTTTTCTGTGGGCACGTGAGTTATGGGCATTAGCTGGCGATCGATTACATTCGCCGTCATGATGGATTAGGAAAAGGGGGCAGTGACATCATTGATCCAAAAATAAAGCAAATCCTGTCAAACCGGACATACTGACCAAGATAAAAATAGAAAAATAGAAAATGACAAACCACTCAAACCGGTAATATTTAATGTATACCACAGCAGGTTAATGAGATTCCTTCACACTATGACGTCATCGACATAATATATTCCACAAATAATTAACTAATTCCATAAAAAACCGCCCTAAAAACATCCCTACTATACTACTCTCTTGACCAAAAATGCGACAAAATCCCCAAGATAGCGCGTTCCATTTCGTAAAGGGGCGCTAACAATGTTCATGACTTTGAGAAGCCAAAAGACATATTTGCATCAATGGAAACCTAGGATGGTGGTCTAGTTGTAAAAATGCACAAAGTTATCTCAAGATTTTTTACATTCTATTTGTGTCTCGAAAATGTCACTAAAATCTAATTACAGTTAGCTGTCCCTCCAGCACATTTCAAGAGCATATATAGGTACTTTGTCTAATTTTAGCATCATTTTGACCACAAATGCAAAAAAAAATCTGTAATAGTTCTCCATTCACAGTCTACTACTAGTTTGAACGGGTAAAGGTAAAGTCTGTATACGGGCCTAGTGGCCCATCAGGTCGGAGCTTATCCCGTTTTCTGTAGCATGAAGCGACTAGGAGTACTTCTACTCCCACCCTAGATGGGATGCTAGTCCACTGCAGGGTTACCCCCAGCAGTAAATTCGCCGGTACCCATTTATACACCTGGGTGGAGAGAGGCACTATGAGAGTAAAGTGTCTTGCCCAAGAACACAACGCAGTGCCCCGGCCAGGGCTCGAACCCAGACCGCCTGATCCGAGTCCAACGCACTAACTATTAGGCACACTAGTTTGAATGAGCTGCCTAAGAATTTGTGTTTATTTACAAGAATACCCACATGTGCAAATATACAGCTGTTTTGAGGTTGTCCTACAGAAGCATAAAAGCGTACATAAAAATGCTGTACTACGGGTTGTGGCTGTGTTCCATTGCTTCATCGAAGTTCATTGTGTTTCATCGTGAAGAGACCCTGCCAGGGTAAATTCCGACAAGCGATATGGCCCAAAGAGTTGAATAAAATCGCGGCAAAAGAAATCCTTTCTCGCCAAAACTCAGACAGTGATGTCAAGCGACGTAAAGTACGCTAAAATACCGACATATGACATTTTTAAATTCAGACAAGTGACCCCCTTCCCCCCCCCCCCCCCCCAACTAGGAGGGACTCCGTGAAGGAAAGAGAAACTATGATTGTATGTATTCATGCTTTTTCCTTCTCTAGTGCTGAATTCGAAATGCCGTGAACTTCAAACGAGCAAGAGTAAAATGTCACTACTCACTCCCCATATTTCATAGTGCATATGCTTTTATGCTTCTGTGGAACAACTTCTCTTGAAAACAGCTGTATATATAATACAGTTATCATTAAATTCATATCAGATAGTCACATCTTTGTGTATAGATACGTCATAATTCCAGCAAACAGGGAGAAAGAAAACAAGGAGCAAGGAATGGCCTTGAGGGGCACTGGAGGGTCTGGTAATTTGATTAATTTAGAGAAACATATTACGGTATTAAAGGGACACTATCACGGCTGATCATAGAAATTTCTTCTTTTAAATTTCCTCAGTATATTGACGAATGCCACCAAATACACGGGAATAAATTTGATAAAAATATCCCACAAAACAGGATAGAACAGTTATTTTGAGGAAGAAGTACAGGATTGCAAGGATGGAACTGGATTGCGATTGATTTTTTGGACTGGATGTCCAGAATTCAAAGCTGCCATTCTGGTCAAATTTTGAACATTTTATTAGTCACTTTTTCCTTTTAGTTGATATTTCTTTGCATTTACCACTTTAAGCATTTTTTTCTTCTATTGCAAGACAATAAAACGCAATTCTAGCAGGCTACAGGCCATTCTTATAAAATATGATATTTCAGGCATGACAATGTCTCTTCCAATTCTTATTACCTTCTGCACATTCTTGATGTGGTGAAAATTCGGGAGTTGTA
>OY855912.1:8880000-9122500 GCA_963693305.1 Meandrina meandrites | reverse complement strand
GATCGGATGACCGTGTAGCGGGAGTCTGATTTGAAGTGTAATTACAGACTGAACTGGACAACAAGAAGTCCTGTTGTCAATTAATCATGAGTATAACAAAACTCGAGGATAATCTAATACGAAAATAAGCCATATTTGATACTGAAGGTTTTTTGGGATATCAAGGAGTATCCAAAGAGTGCGCCCATGCATAGCCCTTTCAAGATTATTGGACACCTTGTTATTGGGCACTTTGTAATTGGACACTAGAGCTGTGTGCACTCCAATTTGGTGAAAAATAGGGCATGCTAAGAACCAATCAGATCCAAGAATTTTGTTATAGTTATGATCATGTCAAATATTTTCTGAAACTATGCAGTAATATTAATTATGATGGTACTTAATTATTATATGGTGCACATACCACAATATTGTCTCATGGTGCTTTACATCCATTAGTAAATTACATTGATGAGAGATCAGACCTTGGTCCTTGGTGAGGGGTGGGCCCGGGTGTCAGGAGGATTTCAATATGGCATTCCTTTCCTTATACCAACCCTTCTCCCTAAAAAAATTATGACTGATTCCTAAGCAAACATTTATAGGGTAGGACCATCATTAATTCTTTAAGTATCATAAGTTAAGGACATTGCTGGTGTTTCTATAGATTCCCTTATTAGACCACAGCAAGCTATCATCAGAAGATGAGTGGAAGAGAGCTCATTTGGTTCTTGCCTGTATTTCTCATTCTTATGTGTGGTGCAAAGGAGAGACAGGAGTACCTAAGGTACAGTGGAGTTATGTTATTTCAATTTGAAAGTACAGCTTATATTTACTAGACCATTAAAAAATTTCAATTTCTTTCATTTATGGCAGCAATAATTAGGTCTTACTTACTTACTTACTGCCCATCATGCCTATGTGGCACATAGGGCAGCAACGAAGTTTCTCCAACCCTGCCTGTCTCTAGCCAGTTTCTCAATGGTGCTCCAGCTGTAATTGAGCTCCCTTAACTCCGTTTCTACCGTTCTGTGCCATGTTGTTTTTGGGCGCCCTCTTCTACGCTTGCCTTCAGGCGTCCAGTGCATTGCAGTCCTAGCTATGTTGCTGTTGCCCTTTCGAAGCACATGTCCAATCCATCTCCATCTTCTCCTGGTGACAATCGTGCAAATATCCTCCTGCTTGGTTTGCTTCAGGAGCTGGTCGTTGGAGATTTTCTGCGGCCAGAAAATTCTCAGAATCTTCCTGAGGCTAGTTGTGTGGAAGGATGCTAGTTTTGACAGGTCATGTTCAGTCATTCGCCAGCATTCGCAGCCGTAAAGGAGGGTTGACAACACACAGCTCTGGTAGATCCTAAGCTTTGTCTTTGTGCTATAACTTGCCGATCTCCACACTGGTCGTAAGCTCATAAAGGCGCCCCTTGCTTTGTTTAGTCTGTTTTGTATGTCCACACCAGTACCGCCGTCCTGGCAAAGCATGCTTCCAAGGTATGTGAACTTGTCGGTGTAAGAAATATCCTGTCCTGCTACCCTGATCTTTGACGGGGAGGGGACATTCACACACATAGCTTCTGTCTTCTTCAAGCTTATCTTCAGGCCAACCTGGGCGCTGAACATGCTGAGCCGGTCGGTCTTTTCTTGAATGTGCTGATGAGTGTGTGACAACAAGGCTATATCATCCGCAAAGTCAAGGTCCTCGAGTGTAGAGAAAGGGGTCCATCGTATACCTCTACGCTGATCTTCCATAGTGCGACGAAGGACCCAGTCGATAGCAATATTGAATAGCACGGATGACATGACACATCCCTGGCGTACACCGGTTTTGATTTCGAAGCTCAAATCCCCCTGACCAACACAGCATGTGAAGTTCGAATAGAAGCATTTGATGATATTAACAATGCGTTGCCATACGCTCTCAATATCTGCCAAAGACTGTCCCTGTGAATGCTGTCAAACGCTTTCTCATAATCGATGAAATTCACATACAGCTGCCTGTTCCATTCAGAACATTGCTCAAGTATATTCCTTAGGGTAAAAATTTGATCCGCACATCTGCGCCCCTTGCGAAATCCAGCTTGTTCATTTCGCAGGACGTCATCAACAGCTTTGGTGATACGCTGGATAATGACTTTGCAGAAGATTTTACTTGGCACAGACAAAAGGGTAACTCCACGCCAGTTGTTGCAGTCACTTAGAGACCCTTTCTTTGGTATCTTAATTATTACTCCTGTACCCCGGTCCGATGGTATTTCTTCCTGTTCCCAGATCTTTGTAAATAAGGGGGTTAGGATGGTTGCAGCAAGCCCAGGGTCTGCTTTGAACAGTTCAGCATTTAAGTTGTCATCGCCAGGAGCTTTTCCGTTTTTCAAGGAATTTATGGCTTGGATGACTTCCCTCCTAGTTGGAACATCAGTGTTAACATCAAGGTCGATTGTCGCCTCCTGGATATTTGGTACCACAGTTGGTGGTGGCCTGTTCAAAACCTCTTTAAAGTGCTCCATCCAGCGCATTTCTTGCTCTCGCTCTGATGTCAACAAGGTGCCGTTCTTGTCCTTTACAAGCATGTTGGTTGTATGGCATTTGCCACTGATGATCTTGGTAATCTTGTACACTGTTCCTTGTTTGTTGCGTGCGGCTGCTTCCTCTGCCTGGGATGCAAGGTTCTCCATGTACCTCCGTTTATCTGCTCTTGCTCGACCCTTAACTTCCTTATTCGCTGCCCGGTACATCACTTGATGCCTTTCTTTAAGCCGTTGGGATTTTGAATCCATGACTTTCCTTTTCAATCTCCGTCTGTTTTCTATTGCTTTCCAGGTGTCATGTGACATCCATTCCTTCGGCTTTCGCTGCCTGTAGCCCAAACATGCCTTGCTGCTTTCGCTGTAAGCAGTCACAATGTTCTTCCAGTTCCTGTTCACCCCATCATCAATATTATCTTCCTGTTCGTCCATTTCCACAAGAGCCTCAAATCTGTTTCGCACCTCTAAGATAAAGGACTTTCTCACACTCGGTTGTTTCAATTGCCCCACATCGAAACGGCTGTGCCCTTTGGCTGGGCGCCCTGCACTCTTTAACTTCAGTTTGAGGCAGGCTGTCACAAGATGGTGGTAGCTACCAACGTCAGCCCCTCTTCTCACCTTGACATCCCGAAGGGACCTCCGCCATTTGCCATTGATCAGCAGATGATCAATTTGATTTCTATCCCTGCCATTTGGGGAACACCATGTGATTTTATGGATTTCCCGGTGTGGGAAAAGGGTACCTCCTATCACCAGGTCATTTGTTGTGCAAAACCCGACAAGTCTTTCTCCATTTTCATTGATGGTGCCACATCCATGCCTTCCGATCACCCTATCACTGCCTGAGTTATCAGCACCAACTTTAGCATTCAGGTCTCCCATGATGATGATAAGATCTTGCATTGATACTTGCTCAATTTCTGCCTGGAGCCTGAGATAGAAATTGTCCTTCAGATCGTCTTCACTATCATTGGTCGGAGCGTAACATTGAATCAGGGTTATGTTGTTGTGTCTCCCTTTCAGCCTGGCCTTAATGATGCGACTATCAATAGGCTTCCATTCCATGAGCGATCTTTCTGCTCCTTTCTTCAGGATAATCGCCACACCCTCACGATGTTGTCCATCGTCTCGCCCAGAGTACAGGACCGTTTCACCCGATACTGCCTTCATTCTCCCTGTCCCTGTCCATCTACTTTCACTAACACCCAACACATGTAATCTACACCTTCTCATTTCTGCTGTGACCTGAGCAAGTTTTCCGGTTTCGTACATAGTACGTACGTTCCAAAAACCAAGCCTGATCTTGGTTTTTGCACTCAGCACTTCCAACTTCATGCCAGTAGTTTCCTTCTGGCTTTCACCACTGGCAGTCATACGGTTTGGAGACCCTGGAAGGTCTGTGTGCAGGTTGTTGTTGGTTATCTTCGTTGCTGTTTCCGTAACAAGTAGTTTTTACGGGATGAGGTTGTTAACCTCAAGCCCAACCCCCTACCTGGAGGGCCGTGGGACTGTCTTTAGTCTGGACCCTACTCCTTGACCTTTCCGGCTTGGGAGGCCCTACCAGGGGTGTAAACACCCCCGCCGGCATAGCTCTTGGAGTCATTGGGACGCACAAGCCACTCAGCCACGTCAAGGCAACAGTGAAGAGGCAAGTGACTTTTGGCTCGAGTTATTGGGAGGTTTGAGAAATTGACCAGGGTTGGAAATAAGGAAAACCAGATTGACAGGTGATTTTTTGTCAAGGTGCAAATCTAGCCTGCGAGCAGGCTCTCTGCGGCAAAAAAAAAATAAAGAGAAGGCGAAAGGGAAGGAGAGCCTGCCTGCATCCTATAGAATTCTGAATACTGCATCCTTCCCTTTCGCCTTCTCTTTATTTTTTGCATGGAGAGCCTGCTTGCAGGCTAGTGCAAATCATTACCCACCCTCTCCACCCCATAGATATTAATGGCTCTAATAAACAATGGCTCTTTTAGGAGCCACAACACTGAAAAAAGATTTGACCACTTAAATAATTGGTTTTAAAATTTTATCAAATTTTATTTACTTTTGAGCCTAAATTCCACACCGTCGTTTTTTTCGCCAGCCTTTAAATTTCAATTTGGAGCACAATAACTTCCTGAATTGTATGACAGAGAGTCTAATTATTAATCATATCAACAGCAAATTTCAAGGTTAGGAAGGTTTGAGAACCTCTTTTGTGTGAAAAAGTCAAAGGTATATTCAGTCAATTTTAAAAGCAGTAGGAAAACAGCAAGAAAGAACCCACCCAAGTGCATGTGATTGATGTGCAAATGGTGTAAGTGTCCAGTTACAGGTATCCAATTTGTACAAATTCAAATTGGATATATACCTGTAATTGGATACCCGTGTGATCGCACACCAAATAAATAGCCACATGCAGAACCAATTAAAATCAAGAATTTTGTTATAGATACACAATTATTAATGTTATCATAAATTATAAATACAAATTAATTTGCTCATTGCAGATTCTTCCAAAGTGCTTAGCAGTTCCCTGGGTTGCAGTGGCACATCACCTAGGTCAGTTAAAATGTTAACAATCTCAAATTCTTTGTTGATTATGTTTTTTATTAGCAACTGCATCACTTACTAAATGAAGAAGGTCCAGGGAGGGGCAAGGGATTTCTCAATGTATGGCACCGATAAGAATGCTCACCATAGGGGTTGAAAGTTGCCACAAAGGGTGTTCTGTTTTGGTACATATTATGGTCACAAGGGGGTGGGGGGCTATTAAAGCATTTTTTATACAGGGAGGCTCTGTCCTGAGGTCCATACCCCTACAGTTTGACAGAAAAGGCAACCCTTTCAATTTTAAGTGCTCTGTTGTTAGTAGTGCTTGCTTTGTATTTAAGGAAGGGAGGGAAAATGCTAATGCCCAAAATACACACAGTATGGATAGTGCTTGTTTTGTTAAACTGTAGTTAAAATAATGACTTTTGTTTGAACTCTAGATATTCCTCCTGTTATAACACACTGTAGTTATGCCCTATACAACTGGCGATATATCGACTCTACCCGGTAAGTTGTTTCAAAATTTCATGAAAGATTTGGACTTGAGCACCATTTTCATGTATTTACTTTGACTTGGGCATTAAGAGTTTAATCCTATTCCATTGTTATTGCATTGAACTGAATGCTGAGCGGTTCGTACAACATTACACTGTTAAGGCAATATAAATTACTACCCATATATTTATTTACTTGATTTAGTCACCCCCATTTCAACGCTGCATATGAGAGCAAAAATATCAGAGTGCTGCCCCTGAGTTAGTGCCACATTCAATCCCAACAGCGATGCACTTAATCAAAGGATCTTTAGACGGAATTGTTTGAGAAGTCAAACCTCCCCCAAAAAAGTACGGAAGGTACAGCTCAATCTAAGTCAGCCTCAATCAGAGATTTATTTTAATAGCTATTGTAAAATGCATTAACTATTTATGAGGGTGCAAACCAATCCTAGCAGAGTATTCAGATCACATGTACACAAATGTAAACCCCAATACAAATCAAACAATAGAATTAACTTTTGATACAAACTCCTGCTCAGCTAATTAGTATTCATTAACTTTTGATGCAGAACTCTACCGAATTGCATAACAATACTTTGCATTCAATTTATTGTTTTCATTTCACAAGTAGAATAAATTATTCGCGTCGAATCTGTATGATCATTTACAATGGCGAGCCGATAGACGAGCCATTGTAAACACCCATACAGACCTTTATCTACTACTTAAAATGTTTTTTAGTTCAAAGTGGCTATATTTCATTAATTTTTATTTGCTCTCTCTCTCTTGTTGTCATTTACAAATTTTATGACTTTTTTCAAACAGTACGGTCGCCCTCAAATAAGTGCTGCTCCAGAATATGTGCCACAAATGAAACGATAAAAATTAAAGAGTGCCATGAGGTTCAATCAGTAAATATGCTATTAGCCAAATCCAAATACAATGATTGCAGAAGAGTTTGGTCATTTCCCACAAATTTGTCATAATGGCATTTTCGTTAAACCAAACCCTATTATAATGAACGCATTTTCCCCACAGTCCCTTCAGCTGGCGTACGTTTCATTAACAACAGGGTTCCACTGATTCAGTACTTAAATCATTACTACAGTAAAAAAATGCATCACAGCCATTGGGTAAAATCACATATTAGAATATTATTTATTGTCATGTTTCAGAACTGACTGCTGAAAACATATTTGGAAACAAACATTCAGATTTAAAATAAGTGAAATTCTATATAAGTTCATGACTAAATATAAAAGGAGCTATTACTATCAGCTACTAATGAGTATTATTTTTTCATTCCTTTTCTTTATTTCAAATTTATTGTCACCTTGAATGACTGGAGACCTCTCAGTATGGAGTAAGTTGTTAAATAACTTATTTTTAATTAGTTAAAAATTTTCTTCTGAGTTACCTGCTGGCCCAGAAATCTTTATTTTATAAATATTCTTGCAATAATTGTACAACTTACATTTTTCAAGGTAATTGTATTTATTCAGTAATTTTACACTTTTATTGCACATTCCTACTGCACAGAATTTTATGCATATTAATTAGTGCGTACACATGAACAAAATAGCAGATTTTTCTATATGTCACTATATGGCTCGCGAGAGAGATAAATCATGATTGATTTTTTGTAATAATTTAAGTAGTGTCATCTATTTTTTTGCCATTTTACTGACCTGCGCTTCTAGCATTTGAACTCTCAACCCTTAGATTTGCTGTCCAACCCCTTAACCATTTGCCACATAGGGAATGTTGGGTGAACCACTATTTTATATGAAAGTATATGACTCCAATCCAAACCCTAACCCTAATAATAACCCTAAATTTTACGTAGGTTGAAAAAAATAACCTAGGTTAAAAAAGCTAACTTGAATTTATATTTGGCCTGTAACATATAAAACAGCTTTACCAATTATTTGTAATAGTGGATATGTTACATGTTATTGTTTCAGCAACCTAGAACTTTCTGTTATGATGACTGGATCAGAAACTGAGAAAGGATTTGTGAAAATTCCTCTTCAAGTTGAGATAGAATTTGGAAAAGGATACCTTGTAAGGTTATACGTAATACTGTTATTAGTGTTACTGTTATAATACTTATTTAATCAATATTTTTATTTCATTTATTTTTATTTATTTTTATTTATTTTGCATTTTTTATTACCTGTGTTGAAAACTTTTGGTGTTCCGGGCATGTTCCGGATTTTACAGACACCCAGCAAACACAAACATTCATGTCTAAAAAATAATGTTTTTAATGTTTACATTTTAATGGTCAGAAATTCAGCATGGGATTTTTGGGGGGTTTAGTTTTTGGTCCCGGAATTTTTTTTCGGTTTTGTTGGAAGCCCTCCAGCCTCAAGAGTCCTCATGCATGGGCCTAATGAGGATAAGTAAGTAAGTAAGCAAGTTGAAAGCTCTAGGGATTTTTTGGGTCTTGATTTTTGCTCCCATTCAATCATCCCCATTACTTTAAATTTTGAGTACCCCTCTGTCAGAGCCAGTGGTCCATCAGGACAGAGCTGTCAGAATGATGTCAGATAGTTCGAACTACTTTTTCACCGATTCAAACACTTTCCACTGATCTGCCACGATCGGCGCTCTGATTTTTTTTGCATCTGGTATTCATTGAAAGTGTAACTGTGGCTTTATGAGATCTACTCGACCAATCACAATGCAGGAAAGAACGGCCATATGCGAAAGCCAATTAGAGGCTATTGTAGAAAGCCCTGGTAACATGCAGAGGGCAGACTAAGCTTTTGGTCACTAGTTTGCAGACCGACTATACCGGGGTTAAAGAGTTTGTCTGCAGTACAGGCTAAACTGTTTCTTGCTCTTAATATTTTACTCTTATTTAAAACTCTGTACAATGGCCATACATGTATGTCTCAACAATTAAGGCCAGTCAAACGCTGAGTAGAAATCCTTGAGTTTCAAGTTTTAAGAGAGTTGACCATTAAATAATTAATAGTTCTTCATTCTTTCGGACCATTTCCATAAAAGCAGTAATAAGTTATGTATATTTTGTTTTGAAAAGCCAGAAAATTCAAAATTTACAGCTAAAACGAATGCCATGCATGCATGCATTTATAATAAACTTGTTACTAACCTAGGTTGCTCAAGCTGTACTGGGGAATATCGGACCTGGGTCATTTTTTACCGACCTCACTCTGCTCAGTCTGCACTGCCACGACTTCAGGCCAATATTCCCCAGTACAGCCCTTGTGCTTGGTTAGTAAGAAGTTAGTATTATCTTTATAGTAAACTTGTTCTTTCTGCATTATATTGTTCAATCACATGTATAAGCACTAGTGAATTGAGTCAAGCACTTGGTTGTGCCTCCTACTTACTTGGTTGTGCCATTGTGCTTCTCTATGCACTTCTCTCGCATGTTCTTTAAGTCCCCTCATGATAAATATAACTCAACAATGCAGTAGGATGTGTTTACTTTGGAATCCTTATTATATTATTTTATTTTATTTAAATTTGCAGAGTATCATTGATGGACAGAAGGTGACACAGTTCTTCAAACAAATTCATTGATAATTTATTGGCATTTGTATTCTATGAAAGATTATCCAGTGGTATATAATTATGATGAAATAGTCTGGAAAAATAAAAAAATATTATTCAATTTGATAATAAATCTCATTAAAATACTACAGCCATTCTATCAAAATTTAATAAAATTATATTCATGGAGAGCAATCCTAGGATGGGAATTAAATTTGCCCCGATATATTGTACATGACAAAATATCATTAAACTTAAACTTCAGGTGGTATGTAATGGTTAAGATATTTGGTATTCTATTGCAGCTACACCAATAATGTTGAGAGGTTAAACTTTTAGTGCAACTTTGTAAAGGTTTTACCAATGAATAAATTGAAGTCTGACCGTCAAATGGACAAAACAAACGATCTAAGAAGTTTAAAAAAAATTCACAGGTAGGGTTCAGAGCCACCTTAAATTTATGAAAAATTCGTAGCTCCGAATCTTACCTACAGATTTTTTTAAAATATTTGACAAAATGTTTCGTTTCTCAGTACCGGTAAGATAAATATACATCAAAAACAAGAACTTTCACTGAGTAGTTTTTCAGTTATTAGCCTCAAAAGGTCCAAAGTAGGGTATCTTTGACCTCGTTTGATGTTGCCATTGCAACCAATATTGATGTCACAATGACCTCAATTTAGTCATTTTTAAAACTTGTGCAAGTTTGTACTAAAAGATTTTCCTAAACATTGTTAGTATAGCTGTGATAGAACACCAAAGAAGTGCATGTCCTATTCTGACTAAACTATTATGAGAATATATACACCTCTTAATAATTTTGATGGTTTAACATATAATACACGCGGATATTTTGCGAGATGTGTAGTATTTTTCTGAGTCCCGAAAGGGGTGAGGAAAAATATGAGCAATGAGCAGAATGTCTGCTCGTATTATACGATAAACCATCGAATAAGGGATTTATTATTCCACTAATAAAAGAAGTTTGGTTCAGCCATAATTTTTGTCATTCCTCGTTCAGTATGTATTTTTTCCCTGTTCCACAGTGTAATACCATGGCATATTTTGCACATTCTTTTTCCCTTATATGGTAAAATGGTGCAATAGTGGAATAATAATCACTGGTCTTTATGATCATAATAACCTTGGTTTTGACTTTAATTTCTATCATCAGTCTGTTGTGAATGGTGACAGCACAGGAGTGTTGAAGGCCTTGATGTCACTGAAAGAAACAATAGTGAACCTCAAGACCTCTTTCTTACGAATTTATGGTAGGTAATTGGTTAAAGTCTGTCTTCAAATCTGGACACACAACTCAACATTGGGTAGAAGTTACTCCCCCTTCTAGTCCTGTGGGGTTGTCCGGGGGGAGGTATAGCTGTAGTGTTGGTTTCTGTAACCACCTTTATCCACTCCACAGGTGGTTGGCCTGGGGAGCTTTGCATGCGCCTGTTAGCCTCAGGAATCATTGGAGCGTTTCACCTGACTTTTGACCCGAGTACCTTGGAGGAGTTGTTGGGGACTGTGACTTCCATAGGGGACAACTCACCATGCTGGCAATTAACTTAAGCTCTGGTTTCCACAAGTCAACATTAAAGGAGCTCTGTCATGAGGATTTTGCAGATTTTTGGTCTTAACTGTTCTGAAATTAGTGGTAGGCAACTTAACCCATGAAAATCATTACCTTTGAACATCTAAAGGAAGATATAACCTTAATATGTGGATAGAAATCTAACTACTGCTATCGATATCGATTTTTTAAATACGTGCGGAAACAACTTGAAAATTTTAGCTAAACTTTTCAAGTTGTAATCCATTTCCATCGTAGCCATCTGCAGCTAAAGATGCCTGTTAACAGTTTTGGTGCTCTTTTATAGCAATTGTTAATAAAAGTGGACTATTATTTTTTGGTTTCCTTTGACACAAATATAAATTTTGGCTGTTTAAAAACTGTTAAAATTCGTGACAAAGCCCCTTTAAGGAACTTAAACTATGATTTGCTTCTTCAGGCTGCTGGGTCCCTTGCTTACTACCCCCACTCCCACCCCTGTTGGATGAGATAATAGTCCTTTGTTATGTAACCCTCTCCCTGCCCACGTGGGCCCACTGGATGAGATAATGGTCCCTTGCTATCTAACCCTATCCCTGCCACTGCTGGCCCTTGCTATCTACCTCCAACCTTGCCCCTACTGGGTGAGATGATAGTCCCTTGCTATCTATCCCTACCCCTACTGGGTGAGATGATAGTCCCTACCCCCACCTCTAGATCTACTTGATGAGATAATGGTCCCTTAATATCTCCCCCTACCCCTGCCCCTGCTGGGTGTGATTATAGTTTCTTGCTATCTTCCCATAACCCCAAATTTGTGGGGAAGCTGCAAGGAGAAGTGATGCTGGTGGGGAGAAGCTTGTGGAAGAAGTGAGAAGAATCATTCTCACTGTTTCATCACTCAAATGTGTATTTCTAAATGTGATCCTCACCTGCTAAATATTATTAAATTATCACATGATTATTTTGTAGACGTTTGTGATCCTGATGAATTTTTCCATAATATGAGGCCCTTTCTTTCTGGGTAGGTAGAGTTTTTTTAAACAGATCTTGTCTTTTCTATTAATAATTTATTTCTCATAATTTGGCCACATCTAGTCTGAAATGTCATCTGTCCTCTCTTCCTTACTCCCCCCCCCCAGTGGAGGGGCACGAGCGAGAAGGACGTCTGAATTCCCAGCGTTATAATGCCGTCCCGTGACGTCACTGAGTAATTTATGCAATTTTGCATAATTTGCCAGTTGTGAAAATATCCAGGCCATGAGTCACGGAGGAAGCGTGCTGGTTACTCAAGTGGTTTGTGTTTGGTGTGCGTGCCGCCAAGTTCGATCAACCAACTTCTAGAATCGACTTCTGTGGCAGTCCATCGTTTCCCGTGGAAATGGAGATAAGAAAGCTGCCGATCGCTTAGAAAACTCATATTTGTCTAGATTTGCCATATTATATTAAATTCGGTCTTTCAACCTTTTTGCTTCACTAGTTTCTGAAGGACACCATATGTAGTAATATCTGGGGGCAGTAAGTTGAATGGACTGTGGCCTTGAAAATGTGAAATGTCTAGCGCGCGGACTCTAGAGGTCATAGGTCTGAGCAGTTTCCTGTTTGTAGAGTTTAACACCTCTCGCTCTGCAATTTGCCACATGTTTCGTTATTGCAGTTTCTTTTGGCTCGTTTCTATTTGCAAGATATGCTTTAAGCTCTCGAAGTGTTCAATCTGGAATGGCAAGGTCTGAAATATTCCGTGAAAATATTGATTACTTGCATTTAATAATATTTGTACGTGATGCCGGGCAAGATGTATCGATCTTATCACGCGTGACTTATTTATTTTTGTCTGGCTTCGCCAGAGACTTTTAATTGTAGCTTTACTTCGAGAAAGCTAAAAGTTGATTTTAGAGAGACATTCTGTGTTGAAAGTGTTATGCATCTTGCATTAATTTGATCGAGCGTTTTGTCTCCTGAGCTCAATGGTTAAGTTTCGCCTCCCTTGTTCGTTATTTTACGTTCTGGCAACACATGTTTTAAATTTAGATTTGAAATCTCACGCGCAAATGTGTCGACATGTTTTGCGTCTGAATTGAAGTAAACACAAAGGCCGCTTACCCAATCAGAAACAGTAATCTATTTCAACAACAGCATATAACAATGCCTTTTTAATCTGCACCAATCAAAAGTTACTTACCATTTTCACAAAAGTCCGTGACGTCACGGGACGGCATTATAACGCTGGGAATTCAGACGTCCTTCTCGCCCGCGCCCCTCCTCTGGGGGGTAAGGAAGAGAGGACGGATGACATTTCAGAGTAGGCCACATCAGATTTGTCACATTAGTTCAAAAAGTAAGCAAGAGTGATGATGTACATGTATTTGCCTTGCCTTTTGTAGGTGGCATAGCAATCCAGCTTTACCAGATGGTCTCATCTATGAAGGTGTCTGTGAAAGACCATTACAAGTAAGTCATTTATATATTCACCTGGCTTTTGGTGAAAATTATCAGTATTCAGTGATAATGGTGTACCACAGATTATATTTTACATGTTAAAAGCAAGATAATTTAAGTGTTTATATGATTCACCGGTATTTTTTAAAATACTTTTGCTGTTTGTTGTCAGTATTCTGGAGGAAGTGCTGCAGAATCATCAGTTTTTCAAATTCTGGATGCGGCATTAGGAGTCTTACATTCCAAAGATACAGGTAGGAAATCTACACGTACCGGTAATAACAGACATGAAAGTCACATCAGAAAGTTTATTCTGGTTTCTGTAGCAAAATGCAATTGCATGCAACTAGAAGTATCTCTTAATCCCCCTGCATGGGATGCCAGTCCATTGCAGGGTTACCCCCAACTTAAATTTATTGATGCCCATTTATAAACCTGGACAGAGAGAGGTACTGCAAGAATTAAGTGACCCTAGTCATCACTCATACGTGGAGTGCTCAGTCCAGAGTCCACCATGTTAACTATTGGGCCACCATACCTGACCTGCTAAAGATATGATAAATTGAAGCTGATTGGTTCTTAACATGCCCTACTTTTTACCAAATTGGAGCGCACACAGCCAAAGTATCCAATAACAAAGTTCCGTGCTGCGCATGCACACCCTCTTTACTTGGTTCCTTATAGTGACTCAATACTCCTTCATATTCCTAAAAATGCCTTTTTGTCATAGTGATGATAAATCCTCAACAGGCTTTGCTTTGTCTAAATTTTTCCTTGAATTTTGTTATACTTATGATTAATTGATAATGGAATTTGTGTTGTCCAATTTTGTCTGTAGTCACACTCAGGATTAAACAAATCAGACTCCCACTATATATGCAGTCAAATAATTCTGTTTATCACTCATATGATTACAGACCGAATTGGACTCTGTTCACTCTGAGTTCCATTACTGTTATTAATATCTGTATTTTCAAAGTTGCTATGATAGCTAATTTATTTTTTTATGCTCTTTCTAGTCATAATAACCTTTTTAATCATCAGACGAGTTTCTTCTGAATGGAAGGTGTACACAGTTAGATTACAAATATCAGCACACAGATAAAAACTAAAATACATCAACTTAGGAATATAATGTACATCAGTACCACCAAATTTTTCAACTAAAAATAAAGGAAGGGCTCGTGTACAGGGAAACTAAAACAGTTACTTAAAGATTTTCTCTAACATGAAATTTATTAGAGTCTACTTCATCCTTAGACCCGTGTTCAGGTGGCCAGTTTTTAGAACGAATGCGTTACTACATGCCGCCTAAACACCGTGCATTTATAGAAGCTGTGTCAAATGGACCGTCCATCAGAAACTTTGGTGAGTAAACATTGTCAAACAGCTTTAGCTTCTTTATTAAAGAATCTGACCCACCCACCTTGCATTGCGCTCCTGTTGTTGTTTACGAGCGCGGAGGCCCACAAAAACTATCGTAACATGATAACGTTTCTTTCAAAAACAGCGATCCTTCGAAGAAGAGAAGCTATAAGAAGCGATAAGATAAAACAGATTTCTCACCTTAGTCAATCCGCCATTTCTGGGGCCCCCAAAAAAGCCAGTGATAGCGACCGAGAAGTAAAATCTGTTTGCATCGCGATATGAATGCTAAAAACAAGTCTTATCGCTTCTCTTCAGTTTGTTATATTTGAACGATCGCTGTTTTTGAAAGAAGCGTCATCGTGTTCCTGTAACAATACTTTTTGTGGGCCTCCGGGCTCGTAAACAACAACAGGCGCGCAATGCAAAGTGGGTGGGTCTGAGACTCTTTAATTTAGCACAAAACAATAAACACAGGAGGCTTTCTATTCAACCAAAAATTCCCACATTGCTCCAGTGACTATGAACAATGGTTTTCAGTCAAGGCTCAGGTGGACAAAAATACATTAACTATATGAAATTTGTCCACCCAAGCCTTGGCTTCAAACCATTGTTTGCGGGCATTTATTAAGCATAATGTGGGAAAGGTCTATTTTCTTCAAAATTTTGGAGAAAGAGGACAACCTTGTTAGGTGTACCTAAATATTCAGAATATTCTTCCCAGAAATTTCCTTTCAACTCCATATTAATAGATTGCTCCTTAGGCATTTCTGAATTTTGGATGCAGGTTACTTTTTGGGAGCTTCAGGAGTTTAGAAACTTTTCCAGAAATTTCCATACCAATGTAAAATTTCCAGAATTTTTTGTAAAACATTAAGGAAAGTAACCACAGTAATCTCCATGTTTTATTAATAATAATAATAATAATAAAAAGATTAAAAAATGTTGTGGTTATTCATCGTGGTAGAGTACAGTAATAAAGTATTTTTCGTTTGTCTCACAAAGTAGTCACGTGTGATGGAGATCGCAACGTTTCGACTGCACACTGTTAGTCTTCATCAGGCAATAAGGTCGACTAGTTATGCGTAAACTTATAAAGCACGCTGCTGTGCTGTGATTGGTTGGTTTTCAACAGCTGTAATTGGCACATTTCGATCCTCGCTGTTCTGATGTTCTGTTGTTCCCTCGGCAGTCTGCTGTCGTACAGTTCTCCTGTTGTTGTGTTTTTTTGATCATGGGCATCCATGATTCTTATTACACATTATATGCTCTAATGAAATGTGGTTATTGAGCCAAATTCAGACCACTTGAAGAATTCAAACTGCATTATACATTGCTGCCAAATATGTCATAGCTAAACTAGCTAAGTGTGTAAATTTATTATAGGTTGTTATAGGCTACTCCATTTGGTGATTAAGGTAATTAATGACTTGCTGATTTCTAAGAAAAAAAACATTTGGGGACATCCCTAGTATGGTGCCATTGCGCTTTTGGTTGTCTCCTTCTCCACAGCTTTTTGTTTGTTTTGTTATCTTAATTTCCTTTATGTATTTGTATTGTATGGAGTAAATCGTAATATAATATATTTACCTTGTATGTCAAGCCCTTGCAAGTGGAGATCCCCACCTTGTTGAGGAGTATACCAACTGTGTGGAGAAATTAAAAGACTTCAGGAATGTTCACTTGCAAGTTGTAGCAAGGTTAGTGGCAAATAGTGTTGCTTAGGAGAATGTGGTAACTCCTTTAGCACCCTCTTAGTCTACAGTGCAGGCCTTTTACGTGGGCACATGAGTTATCAGTATAAGCCTGCGATTGAGTAGCTAGATTCACCGCCATTTTAGATTAGGAAAAGTGAGTGGTAGGAGGATTTTTTCTTCCGTTTCCAACATAATCCTCTCCTGAGTTTGAATCCAAGATGCTACTCGACCAATCAAAATGCGTTTCCTTGCTAAGATACGCCTGCATTGCAACAACTCCCCAAGATATATAGGGTACTATAATGAGCATGACTTAAAAAAGGTATATTTAGTCATCAGTGGATTGTGAAACAAAAAATAATATGGTCTAGTTTTGTTTGAAAACAGTCAATATTTATACAGCTATTTCAATTAACATTATTGTCGGATTGAATCTTAAAGCATAAAGACAAGACCGAGAGGTAGTATGGGCGACGGTAGAATGTTTCACTCCTGCTGAATACTGATGACATATAGCAATATAGCGAAACAAGATTTTTTGCATTTCCTCTCTCTTACACAATACTCCACTGATGCTTGAAACTGCATCTTGATCCACACAAAACTCTACTTCGCGACAAAACTTCAGTTCTGCACAAACCCATGGCCAGTTTCCACATGAAACTCCACTTCTACACAAATTCCGCTTCCAGACAAAACTCCACTTCAACACAAAACTCTACCTCTGCACCAAACTCCACTCCTGAACAAAATTCAACTTCTTTTCAAAACTCAAACTGCCCCCCCCCCCCCCCCCCCCCTCCACTGTACTTCCGCACAAAACTCCACTCCTCACAAAACTACGGTACCCCCTACCATCAAACAGTGTTCTTTGTTAGGCTCTGTTGTTGCGTATTGTTGTATTGTTGTTACACATAGGTATCAGTCAAGTCACATAAGAAAATGAGACATTTAAATAAGTTTGAGAAACCATTTTCATATTCTCTGATCTGGATGGGGACACTAAAAATGCAACATACAATCTGATGAAAGTCATTCCTTCAGCAAAGATCCATAATTTCTGATACAGAAGTTATGCAAGGCATATAATGGTTGATGCCTTCAAACTCAAAAAAAAAATCTTTATGTCCATGTATTATATAGGTACATAATGATTCCAGCAAACAGGGGAAAAGAAAACAATGAACAAGGAATGGCCTTGAGGGGCACTGGTGGGTCTGGTAAGTTGATTCATTTTCAACAAATATTTTGTTTTATTATATGGCAAGCCAACTTTTAGGTACATCCAAGGATTGCGATTGGTTCTTTTGGTCAAGATTTTGCCATATGGACTGTTTCTGAGTTGGTCATAAGCTGTGTATTTTGTTGTTTTTGAAAGCCGGCAAATTCAAAAATTGCAGCTAAAATGAGGGTCATATAATTAACTATGTACTTACCTCGCGTATTCGAGCTGTGCTGGGGAATACTGGCCCTCAGTTGTTTTTGTACAGACCTTGCTACGCTTGGTCCATACTGCCATGACCTCAGGCTAATATTCCCCAGTATATTGGACCTTGTGCTTGGTTAGTAAGAAGTTAACGATATGCTTAGTTTCCCAGCTATCGTCTCCATGCCTTTCGTTTTGATGTGTTATTATTTTTATCCATTTTATCAAACTCATGTTTATGGCTATCTTTGTGATTTCTTTGCCCCTTTGCAGGACTTATGACTTTCCTAAAGCAGATACGAAATGAAACAGCTAGTGCTATTAGTTGCAATAACAACACGGCCAAAGATTCACTGCAAGAATCACAGAAAGTAAATGGAATCATCAATGACATATGATAGAAACAACTTTCGTTAATATTTCTAAGTACTTACAAGTTTTACAAAACCAATCTCGTATCCACTTGACTGGGAATGCAGACAGATTTCCTGCTGACATTGTTAAATCCATCTGCATTTGCAGGCTACATATCCAGAGTCCTCAGGTGTATCTGTCAGCACCTGTGTTGTTTAAGGGGAATGTGAAACAACAAGCAGACATCTGTCTGTGTTCATGGGCAAGACACCTTAGTGTTTTTTAGTCTGAAGGGAGTGAAGCCAAGGTGATCAGTGGTTCTAAGATTGGCTTACATGTAGAAGTTACAAAAAATTCTCATATTTAGCATAATTATGTAATTACAAGGTCAAAAACTGCTTATCAGCATGCAACATGCAATGGCAGTAGGGGCTCCAAAGATACTTAAATGCGACCAAGTTAACTGGGCAAAGTGAAGATGACCATTCTGTTGCTCCAAAAATGAGGGCTTAGTGTGATAACGAACCCTCACGGGGAGGAGGAGGAATTGTGGGTCTCATATTCCTCCATATTTATTAAAAATTTCAGTAATACAGAGGGAACCAGCACTGTAGAAACAAATTAAAGGTTTGAAATAATTTATGTTATCTTAAAAGGAAAGCGAACTTACTTACAAGGCTTACAATAAAGCCAGCTCACTTTTATTTAATCACAATTCCAATCATGAGTTCTCAGACAAGATTTAATGTATTTACCAGTAAATCTTGACTCTTTAATGTGGAGTGAATTATCTGAGCCAAAAGCTATTTTCCTATGCTGCTTGTTCTAAAAGAATTACTACATTACCTTTGATTTCAAACTAGCAATGCATTTGTAAAATAAAATGAAATACCACAATATAATTTGTGCAAATATTGGTTAGTACGAATGTTTATTAAATAATGACTCACTCACAGTAGTAAGTGGTAATATCAAGAAGTAAAATTCTGCAGTTATTCTTTGTTGTTTACTGAAACTGAACTTGCTATTCAAAAGTTTGCAAGATAGATTAATACCAAGAAACTAATTAATAGGTTCTTTGCATGGCACTGTCATGTAACCTTGTCGATCATAAAAGGGGCTGTGGAACAAAATTCAAAATGGATCCTAGAAATATAAAAAGACTGCCAATTTTAAGACCATCAACGTTTGTGCTAGATTCTAATGGTTGTTTGATTTATTTACGGGATGCTGACAACCTTTTTTATGTGCAAGTCTTCATTATTTTTAAACTTTCAAGTCTGCGACCAGGCCTAGTCACCCATCAGGCTACACTCTATCTTGGTTTCCTTAGCATGAAGCGTCTAAGACAGGGGCATAGCTAGGGGGGGGGGGGGGGGGGGGGGTGGGGTCCTGTGATCCCCCTTTGTGAGATAATTTTTAAAGTAAATAGCATTCAAACCTTATAATCCAGGTGGTGAAAATGTGCAAATCCGAAGAATCAACATGCCATAAATCCTTCTCAGTGCTAGATAGTTACATACTCCATCTGCTGGACCAACATCTGCAGTGGACCATCTAGTAAACAACCTGGGTGTGATACAGTGTCCCCCCCTCCTCCACTTTGGAAAATCCTAGCTAGTTGTCCCTGTAGGAGTATTCTTACTCCCCCCTGGATGGGATGATGGTCCATCACAGGGTTTCCCCAATATAACATTTCCAGGTAAATAAATTAGACACTGCGTAGCACTTTTTGTTAAGGGTCTGCCTAAAAAATGTTTATAAAGAAAAGAGTTCATCTGGAACTGAACTGAGCACTTTTTTGTAAACATTTTTGTAAAAATTGCAGGTACCCATTTATACCTCTGGGTGGGGAAAGGCACTGAGATTTAAGTGTCTTGCCAAAGAAAGTAATGCAGTGACCCCTTCCTGGGCTTGAACCCTGAGGCTTGATCTGGAGTCCAGCACACTAACTAGTAGACCATGTGCCACTGCACCTCCCTTTAAAACCACCATAAAAATACATTTTTAATACACATAAATGGGTTCAAAATTGGTAATCTTCATTTCTGATGTCCATGTCATCTCATGACTATTTTTCATGTTTGACCAGGTCATGTGACAAGGATATGTAACGGGCCTACTAAAATACACTAAACACACTTAAAAGTAAGGATCATACATCTCATCAAAGTTTAGCTTTTATTAAAATCCCATCATCTTCAATAACATGTGCATATCATTGCAGTATGTTCTTGGATTCTGAATATCAATTAACAGTAATTTGAAATGATGTACAAAATAAATAGCTCCCACACAAAAAATAATTTTAAATACAATAACCATACTCTTATTAACAAAGTTTACATTCCATTTTTGTCCCTTTACCCCCTTCCATAAGTTAATATTGTGTCATTAACTTATAATTCTACTTTTCATCACATTTGCAACTTAAGTGATGACAGTATCCCCACCCCTCCCCCTCCTTTTTTTCCACTCCCAGTCTCTCCCTTCCCTTCCCGTCCCCTTTGAAGCCCTGGGTTTCCAAGGATGGTCTGTACCTTACTGTTGGTGTGTGGTAGCTTGCGTGCCTTTAGGACCCCTGTAGCTATATATGACAGAGGAGGCATTTGTGCCTTCAGCAGGTTCAACCATGCTGGATATGTCTGGCTTGAGGGGCCAGACAAAATAGGCACCCTGGCAGTTGGAGGTTGGATGTAGGGCTGACAACCCTACCCCGTAAAATGGCCTTATGTTCTCAAGGGCAACTTGAGATTAAGTCAGATTTTCCGCAATCATTCTCTGTGTTCAGGAGGTCTTCTTGCACACTATTATGGATAAATCAGCTGAAGGTGGATTGAAGAGAACACAGACAACAGCTGACAAAATCCTACTTAATCTTAAGTTGTTTTATGCACCTGGGTTCAGAATAGGATTCATGAAGTGAGGCCTTTAGTGAAGAACCACTGAACAATAACTTATTACATACTACTTATTAACCGAGAGTGAGGTCATTACAGGGAAATCTCAGACCGAGGCCTTGATGTATTCGCGAGGTCAATACATCAAGGCTGAGGTCTGAGATTTCCCTGTAATGACCGAACAGACGAGGTTAATAAGTTATTTATTATATGGCCTCTTAAGCGCTGAAAAAAAAGGGAAACGTTTTTCAATATCCGCTTGCGCGCGCAAGAGGTCATTCAAGGTCATGCGATCCAAACCAGAAGAAACGGTTTCTTCGACAATGAGGCAATTTTTGTCTTATTTCCGCCAAGATCTAGGGCAAATTTAACCACTTTAATTTTCACAAAACAAACTGACCTGTGTTTACAAGTGTTCGACCCTTAAAAAGTTATAAAAAGCTATGGCAAGAAAAATTTTCATAATGCCCGGTCATTACAAGAAAATCTTGCCCGCTCATCAGCCAATCAGAGCGCGCGTACTATTGTAGCCATATAATAAGTTGTTATAATTATGCCTAATTCATCTCTGTTCTACAGACCTGACACATTAATATGAGTACAGTCAAACCATTCATTATGGACGCCTCTATAATTACTATGGACAGTTCACTTGGTTACAGAGAAACCTGAATTCATATAATTATCTCCACTTCTATATTATGGAAACCTCCATAGCATGGACTCACTGCTCTGCCCCTTTTGTATCCATATTAAAGAAGTTTGCCTGTACACGTAAGTCAGAAGTTGATTAAACAGTCCAAAAAAAGGCCTTAAAGAGAAAAAATTTAAAAAATACAATTAAAATAAATTTATTGTTAATTTGACAAAAATTATTGAAGAGAATTTGCCTTGATCAAATGTTAGTTATTTCCAAACTGAATCCTGATGTACACAATCAGTTATGATGGGGCAATTAAGGCATTCCATAAAGAAGTCCTTGGCCTTCCGTTGATTAACAGTCCATGTTACCACTTCAATGCCATATCCATTCCACATCTCCAGCATGTCTCTGTCAAAGAGAACAAAAACTGATTTACAAACTTGCATTTGGAAGGAGGGGGGGCAGGGGGGAGGGGGTTGAACTTCCCACTTCCCACAACTTGTACCCCAATCCACCGTACGCAAAAAGATGGCGACTGGTACATTTACCTATATATAATGCTTAGCGTGCGAAAACTGTAAAAACGCTCATAAAAACGCACAGAAAAGCTATAAACCTTGAGACCTAGCATGAACAATGTTGTTAGTACGGGGAAGAATTTCGCAAAAACATAGCTTTCTATGTGCCATATGGGCTGTTCTAGGTTTGCAGGGTATTGTGGTCAAATGTACCACTGCCATGTTTTTTCTTACGGAGGATTCCCACTAAAATGGTTCCTGCCTCTTTTCACATGTACTTTTTCTATGGCAAAATCTTATGAAATGGTGCAAAATTTTACTGTATTTCTCTCACTTCCCACCCTCTTAGAACTCTCACTTCCTGTCCTTTCCTCTCCCACTTTTCATGCCCTTTCCATCTGGGCAGCCCTCCACTATTTTCTAAAAATGCACAAATTCTGACATAGCATGACTTACCCACACACATGTTCCTTTGCACATGACAGAATAGGAACCCCAACAAAATCATGAAACCATGGTAAAGCTGATTCCCATATTCTATCAAAGAAACTTAGGACTGCTACTTTAATAGAACTGTCTATTTCAAATAGTTCCTTTCCTCCTGTTATTATGTAGCTCATACTGTCACGCCACCACACAAGAGCAGTTACAATTTGAGGATCCACCTTGCGTACCTGGGGATTAAAATTATATATTATATTCAAGCCCTTAAAAGAATGCATTAAGTTTATGAGTTTGAGTTTGATCGAGTTACGAGTTCAAGTTAGAATTTTGAGAGGAAGATAAATTATGGAGTTCTCAGTTAAATATCAAGTTGAAAAAAGGAATGGAAGGGCCTGAAAAGTACATATATTGAAAGTACATGCAATCTGAATTTTATGTTAGTTTCCATGTCTTTGTTATAAAACTGTGATTCCAAGCAAGCAAGTAAAGCTGTCAGACTTCACTCACAATGCAGCAGCTGGCATTTATCATAGCGTGACCATAATGTATCTCAATTCTTTATTCTCAAGATATTTGCATTGTACAGTCACTGCGTACTGGGGTGTCACAATTTCTTGTACCTCCAAGGCAAATGAGAAGTGGTTTGAAAAAATTGGGTGTTCAAGAAAATGGACAATTGCAGTGATTATTACTGTGTGAAGCAAATCTAATTTGGGTAATTGTGAAGAACAGCTCCCCATTAACCGACTGTTGGCCGTCTGTCGGCCGTTTGTCGGCCGACAGATTTTGGCTAAAATGTCTTGTTTTGGGTAAAATGTCTGTTTTGGGAAACTGTCGGTCATCTGTCAGTGGCCTGTCGGTAGCCTGTCGGCCGACAGACAGCCAACAATCGGGTGAGGGGAGCTCTTCTTCACAATTACCCTAATTTGGAAACGACTGTTGGCTCAAGTTACTGGGGCTTGAGAAATTTGGATTGCACTGTACTTCAATACACCTCAATGTGCTCCTCAGTCACTTACCTGGTAAATTACACCAGGAAAATAACAACAAACTAGAGCTTTGTCATACAGCTGATAACTTGAGAACATATTCTTCAAATATTGAGCCGTCTGAAATATACAATGACAAATTCATTCATCAGTAAATTACTAAAGGTTTTGTTTTGATAACATGCAGTAACCCATGCAAAAGTTTTGCAAAGATTTAGCTGAGACCTTGGTAATCTCAGCGAGATTGTTGGGATCTTGCTGACATTATGCTGAGAATGCTGAGATCTTGCTATGGATCAGCAAGATCCATGGCGAGTTCCTGGCGAGATATATCAAAAATCTTGTCAGCCAAAACTCGCAAAGAATCTCGCCAAGATCTCGGCAAAGATTGTGCAGGAAATGGTTTGAATCCTGGACAACCATAAAAAAAACAAGTCTTTAAGACCAGGACAACCATAACAACAGTACACTATACATATAAACAATCTACAGTGCAGATAAGTGATGGAAGATTATTCTTCTGGTACCTAAATATTACAAATTAGAAAATCAAGGATAATTCGTAAGGCACCTTGTGAAGAAAAAAAAACACTGGTTGACCATATAAAATAAAATTCCAATATCAAGGTGGGTCCCACATTTGAAACACATTACTTTCTCATAAGTTGTTCACCTGGTGTGCATGAGTGCCTTTCTTTATCTCAATTATCATCTTCAACCCAAGACTTGAGCAAAGTTCTACAACCTCTTCTAAGGTAGGGACTTTCTCATTAGGAAACTTGTCGCTGCAAAGCAAAAGATGAAAAAAGTGAAGTTGACTCTGAAACTATACAAAAGTACACATAAATGCTTCAGTGAGATTTAATTGAACAATTAAAACTATATAGTCATTACATAAATTTGCAAGGGATGTGCTGCCAATCAATACCTTAAGAAGAACAACAGAGAATCAATTTTTTTTGTAAGTTTGCTCAACCTCCTTGGGGAATCTGAGCATTGGCCTTGAAATTTATTTTGCACAAAGTTTCAAGTTTTTTGTGGTTCCAAAAAATATCCATCCCTCCCCCCCTCCTTAGAGGGTCATTAGAAATTCCAAGGGGGAAGGAGATCCTTGAAGACTAAAATTGTTAAAGGAAAGTAGGAAACTAAACTGGAATTCCCAGAGGGGAAGGTGGGGGGGGGGGAGTTCAAACCAAAAAAATCCTCTGTTGAGGGAGGGGAGGGTATGAGTATGGCTATTTTTTGGATATTTACAATAATCTTTTGTCAACGTCCTTTTGTTTTCATTATGTACAATATAACTTTTACAATTAATATCATTATTCATTTTCACATTTTATACAATATCCGCAAATGCATAAATCGTTTTTAAATGCCTCCTCTGAAAATGTAGCAGTTAGTGACGATTTCGAAGCCCTCTTCTCCTAACACTAACCTAATAAGCTTAGTATAAAGTTCAAGTGCTTAATTAATAAGTTTACCTATAGTTTTAAGCTTCAAATAATTTTTTAATTGTTACCCCAAAGGATGTTTCGCCGATGCGTTCACTTTTCTAATTTCTTCGAAGTTAAATTCATTCACAGGCCCACTTCCATCTGTAGTTCTGTCCACAGTGGCATCATGAATAACAACAGCCCTACCATCTTTTGTAAAATCTACGTCGAACTCGACACCAACCGCTCCGTTTTCTTTCGCCGTTCGAAAAGCCGCCAAAGTGTTTTCCGGCGCCTCTGCCGATCCGCCTCTGTGGGCAATAAGCGCTGGTATTTTTGATGCGTCCTTTCGCAGAAACGATTCCACGAGATTGGCCTCAGGCTTAGGCAGACGAAATTTACGGTAGAGGAAAAGTAACAGTGCCGGTATGAAAACAAACAATATGGAACAACACATCGCCATCTTTTGTTTTAGTTGTGGTGAATCACAGGTAGCCCAAGCTCGATATATGAGAAGCTTTCATGTTGACCTTTGCATTGTTACGTAATTCGAGCAATTTGCATATTTATAAGGGTTTGTATGGGGAAAGAAATAAAGCCGAAAAGAACGAAAAATTAACCGTTGAATTACAATAAAAACTGCTCACCTGAACTCTTGCGCTACTTTTTTGTGTGCTGTGTGGTTTCTTAACCGATTTGGTGCGATTTAGTGCAGTTTTAGTTCCAATGGTTGCTCTCTCTATATATCCTTTGGGAAAGGATATATAGAGAGAGCAACCATTGGAACTAAATTAGAGCAAGTTGTAATTAGCGTAAGTAGCTGTATTGTTGTAGTTTTATATGTAGTTTTTTGTAATTAATAATGTAAGTATGCGTGCTGTAAAAAATAGATAATTAAAAAAAAAAGTTGTGCAGGGTTGTCCAAAAAAAAAAAAAAAAAAAACCATTGGAACTAAAACTGCACTAAATCGCACAAAATCGGTTAAAAAACCACGCAGCACACAAAAAAAGTAACGCAAGAGTTCAGGTGAGCAGTTTTTATTGTAATTCAACGGTTAATTTTTCGTTCTTTTCGGCTTTATTTCTTTCCCCATACAAACCCTTATAAATATGCAAATTGCTCGAATTACGTAACAATGCAAAGGTCAACATGAAAGCTACTCATATATCGAGCTTGGGCTACCTGTGGGTGAATTTGTGAAATCAGCTAGCCTCGTTCCCATGGTTTCTTGGGAAGTGGAAGAAGAGAGACCCTGGGAAGGAAATACGAAGTAGTTGGCGAAAAATGAAGAAATAAATAAATACCAGGCCAGGTGTAATTTCCAGGAAGGTTTTCCAAGAAAACAGAAACGTAAAAGTGAACGCCACAATTCCGAAGGGTAGTTTGGTGTATAATCAATAAATTTTAGCAAAATTCCACCCACCCCCCCGACAATCCAGGGAATGTCAGGTAACCTAGACTGTAACGCAACGTAGCAAATAATAATTTTTCCAAATTTCAAAATCCGCAAGTTGTGAAATTTCAACTAGAACATTTGGGATAAAATTACCCACACATTCCCACATTTCCACACTATTGTTACACTGTAGGCACGAAAAAATAACCAGACGCAATTTAAGAAATTGTGGCACAGCAATGTAGTGGCATCCTCGGCCTTCAAGGGGACTGGAAGGAAAGGGAAAGACTGGGAGCGGGAAAAAGGAGGGGGGAGGGGTTCCCCTTTCCCCTCCCCTCTCCTTTTTTCCCCGCTCCCCGTCTGTCCCTTCCCTTTCCATCCCCTTTGAAGCCCTGGGTTTCCGAGGATCCAGACCTTCACCTAAGAGGGGGGAGGCGCTTGACTATGAATGTTGCATTCTGCGAAGATAATTCCGGCAGATCAAAGAAAATGCGCTATTTCCGAAAAATAAGGTTGGGGGTGGGGGGCTGGGCCACCCAGGGCCCCTCCCCTGGATCCGCCACTGCAATGTACATAGACCCTGCGTATCCGTGATCTCCAGTATACTGTAAATGTTAAATTTGACAAATACACTTTACTCAGTTTGATAATTACCTCTATAAAACATGATTATATAGCTGAGGATAGATCGGCATGGCCTGCATGGTATATATATTATATTCCACAAAATATTATTTTTTGTTTTTGTTTAAAGTACCCCTCTCCCTTGTGATGGACGCTGAATAGCTTCGTGGCCACCTTGAAGGAACCGCTGTCTTGTCCTCCGAATGGTGCCCAGTGAAACGGTCCCTGTGGAAGTCGAGGTGGGGGAAGTCGGGGACGGTCTAAGGCGCTCCCTACTCCTCGACCTTTCCCCATCCTCTACCTCCACATTTTTTTTGCAAGAACTATCCCTGGGAACGAAAATTCCACTTACTACTTCGTATATTGGTAGCGAAATGGAAACTGATTATGGAAGCCCCTGAAATAAAGTCATGAAATATTAACTTTGTTTGGCTCTGTTTAAACCGCAATAAAGGAATTTTATCCAATGTTTGACTTCAGTCATGCTTACACATAAATTAATTTTCATAAGGAGCAATATCAAGCAACAAAATGAAAATTAAATGAAGGAAACTATTCGAGAACGTGAAGTGGAACTGTGAAATGAGCAGCGATATTCGAGCATTCCTTCCCAGGCCCCAGTATGTTTGTGATGATTGTAGAAATGGCGTTGACGGCGGTGTCGTACGGTTTGCACATTTATTTCACAATTTTACTCGTTTTACTGGGCGTTTTGATGTTTATCCTTTACCGTTTGCTTCGCTTCCCTCGTCCAACACCGTACACAGTGAAATGCTTTCTTCGACGAGGTGCTCCGACGAGAAATTCGCCGATAATCATAGGTCACAGAGGTGGCGGAATGGAAGCTCCGGAAAACACGCTAGCAGCATTCAAATTAGCGAGGGAAAATGGGGCATTGGGTGTTGAATTTGACTTGGACTTCACTAAAGATGGCGTGCCGGTAATAATTCATGATTCCACCGTAGACCGCACGACTGATGGGCATGGAAAAGTTTGTGACTTCACTTATGAGGAGATAAGGCGGCTAAACGCGTCTGCAAAACACACACTTGGGTAAGACAAAACCCGTTAGTTTCTAAAAATAGTCAGCGCCTAATTTCGTCATTACATTATCAAGCAGAGGGGTGATTATGATTTGATTCATATGCAGACATCTGTTTGGCTTGCACACAATCCCTTAGGGGCTTACCAAGTTGTTAACAGGACGTAACAAATCGATAATTTCGATACTCGATAAAAATCGATCGTAATCGATACTAATCAATCGAGTAATATCGGAAATCGATCGTCAACATTTTTGTGATTATCGATTTTAATCGAAAATGATCGATTTCAATGGAAAACGATCGATTTCAATAAAAAACTATCGATTGCTGAGGACGGATTCATCTTTCCTTGCACGGCCGCGAAGACATGGTGTCTTCCAAATGAGTTTTGAATACAAAAGACGGACCTACACACGGATTTACTAGTAATGCTGCTTCTCAAGACTTTTGAAAACAAAAATGGTAATGTACAGTATTGTTTCGAATATGGATAGAATTTTTTGAAGGATCTTTAAAGCCATTGAGACGAGCCATCAAATAAAATCAAAACTTTCGCTTTTAGCGTGAACATGTGAATAATTAATTCTTCGCTTTTAATTTTTGATATTTTGACGCTTTTGAATATATTTCTTGGCTTCATTTTAGATGAAATTTAATTCGAGGCAAAGTTTCTTTCAAGTTTCTTTCATTTTTCAATCTTTAGTTCGGAATTTTAGGCGAACAGATTTGACACGCACGTGTTATCTGATATGCATCTTTCGGAGATTGCTTCGTTGTTTATTAGCCGCTTTGTTTTGAGTTGTGTTTATCGATTTAGAAAATTCCTACAATGCTTCAGAAAATACAAAGGAGTATGTTTATTAATATTAAAAGTTTAAGGAAAGCGTAGAAAGCGTTGCTAGTGTTCATTTAGTAGCAGGAATCTGTAGTTTTGTAAGCGCGATTTTAGGGGTTTCACGCCGTTTCAACCTTCAGGCATCAATGGGTCAATCGATTATGTCGGAATTTTTGTGATTATCGATTTCAATCGATTAAATTAACTAATCAATCGACAAGTATCGATCAATTTCGAGTAGTATCGATTAATCGTTAAGCTTTCCGATGATCGATTTCGATCGATTTGTTACGTCCTGTTGTTAACCATCCGAATCCTTTATTCTCACCCCTCACCCCCACCCTTCACCCCTCACCCCTGCCCACCCCTGCCCCAGCCTGAATTGTTTTCAGGCTTGCAACTGCTTAAGTTGCATACACAACTGTAATGATCTTTCACATGTGTTAAATGACTGGGAATGTTAGCATAAACCCTATGAGTGGTAAATCATTCCCAAAGCAACAATCAACCAATCATAAATCAGGTTAGTTATCAAACTGATCCCACACATACCAGTGCTAAAGAGAAGGTGGTCAGTTTTCACAAAGCTTCCAGAAAAGTGACTACTGTAAGTATAAATTTTGATAGGCCATATCTTATGCATATTTTTACAGAGCGAAGTTTCCAAATGAACGTATCCCATGCCTTGAAGAGGTAGTAGATCTGTGCGTCAGCCTTGGTTTGCAGATGTACATTGACATCAAAGCAAAAACGCAAGCTGGAAGAGTAAGCTATTAAATTCCTCATTTGATTTAAAACCGTCCATTTTTGCAGCACCCAGGGTTTTACAGTCAAACCTTTATAAGCATTCATTCTCAGAAAATGGCCAACTGACCACTTGATAAACATCTCCTTAAACTTAACATGTAATGTGTCAAAAATTGAACTAGATTGCAAAATTGATCATGTGATGTACATTTAGTGTTAATAGCAATAGTAATGAAATATATGTGTGATAACTAAAAATTAAGTAATTGCATGTTCAAGGAAGTTCATGCCTGGCTATCAGATTTCATAGTCTGTGCTGTTCATAAGGCAAGGGTCTTTGCTGTAAACCAAATATCAACATTTTGCCATCACATTCAAGGGTCTGTCCATTTCATTTTGGGGCACAAACGTTTCATTGGTTAGTACATACAAAACATCACATGCTGAATTAAAACCAGAATTGAATCGAACTGTAACCAGTGGATCAGTGTCTTAAAATCTGCAAATTCAGAGGTAATTTATTTTCTTCCTTACTTTTTTTTGCCCCCAGACCTCCCTAGAAGGATAACAACTAATTCCAAATGGTTACATATTTTACCGGTAAATATGGTTCCCCTCTCCTAATATAGACCCTTTTGTCTGTCACTTCAGTGTCTGTATTACTGGATATTATCTTCCACATTCTGCCCTTAGCACTTAAAATGTGTTTATCTTGTATCTCCTTTTCACTTTTTTGTTAGGCAGCAGATGTCCTCAAAAATTTATTTGCTAGTCATCAGTTGTATGATAAAGCCATGGTTTGCTCATTCTATCCAAATGTAATTTTCCAGGTGAGAGGACATTATGTGTGACAAAAAAGATATGATATGTTATTAATGCTGCCTGTGTACCCACAGACAGCCCAAGGTCACAATACCACCTAGGTGAATGAATGAGACTAATTTTATACCAGAACTACATGTACCAGTATTATGATTCTTGAACATAACTGACCCTTAACTGCTACAGCACAATAACTGTAACTGTACTGTTGAAATTCAATTCTTCCCCCTTGGTGGTGTGCCTTGTCGTGGCGGGGAGGCTTGTGTGACCTGACGACCCCCAGGGCTATGCCGGCGGGAGCCTTGTGCTCCTGGCAGGTCTAACCATGCCGGATTGGTCTGCGTGGTGAGGGTCCAGACTAAAGACTAAAGCAGTACCTAAGGGAAGGAAAACCCTGACAGAAAACCACTGGCCCTCCAGGTCATGGGGGTTGGGCGGTAGGCCAATCACCTGCCCCCAGAAAATCCAGAAGATTACTGAAACTGTAACTTATCAAGAACAAATTAGCAATGGCGAAGCTGGGGCCGTGGACGGAGGAACAACCGGACACACCATGACGTCAGTGGGTAAAAGCCTACGGGAAGCTCACAGACCGACAAGGTCATTGGCAACGCCAAAATCTAAAATGCGTGTTGGATGCTGGAACGTACGAACAATGTATACAGTTGGAAAAGCAGCCCAAGTGGCACGAGAGATGGAACGATACAGACTTGACCTGATGGGGCTAAGTGAGATAAGATGGACAGGAGCTGGACGTATTAAGATGAGAAATGGCTATACAATGATATATGCTGGAGAAGAAAGTGAGCACCAGAGAGGGGTGGCAATCATGATGAGCCAGGACACACAGAAAAGCCTGATTGAATGGACAGCAGTAAGCAGCCGCATAATAACTGTACGATTTTACTCCCGCTTTAAAAATACAACAGTCATCCAAGCGTATGCTCCGACAAATGAATCTACAGATGATGAGAAGGATGATTTCTACGAGCAACTCCAGGCAACTTTTGATACATGCAACAGACATGACATAGTCATTGTTATTGTAGACCTGAATGCAAAAGTTGGTCATGACAACAAAGATATGGAAGGGATAATGGGGAAACACGGATTGGGTAACATAAACAATAATGGCGAACGATTATGTGATTTCTGCTCAATGAATGGCCTTGTGATCACAGGAACATGCTTCCTACACCGAACAACCCATAAAGCAACTTGGGTGTCACCTGACGGAAGAACGCAAAACCAAATTGATCACATGATGATCCGTAAAGAATGGAGAAGATCTGTGGAAGACACCAGAGTGTACCGTGGTGCAGATGCATCCAGTGATCACTACCTGCTAGTTATGAAAATAAAGCTGAAATTACACAGAAACCCAGATAGAGCAAGGACCAATGCAAGATTTGACACACAAAAGCTTGAAAACGAAATGTTCAAATCAAAGTTCAGCGTTGAACTGCGCAATAGATTTGCAGTATTAGAGGTGGAAGAAAATATCAACGAGGACTGCATACAAATGGAAAAAGTTTACTTAGAAACTGCAGAAAAAGTCCTAGGTCGAGTAAAGAAGAAAAACAAGCAGTGGCTGAGGGAGGAAACCTGGGAAGCCATAGATCAACGGCAGATGATCCATAACAAAATACAAAGCACAAAATCAGAGAGGAGAAAAAGCAAGTTACGACTAGAGTACAAGATGAAAGACAGAGAGGTTAAACGCAGAGCAAGAGAAGACAAAAGGGTTTGGCTAGAACAGACGGGACATGAAGCAGAAAAGTATGCAGAGAATGGAAGAACCAGAGAACTGTGCCAAACAGCCAAAAAAATCACCAACAAGCGGTGGTGCCAAGTTGCAACAGTTAAGAACAAGAGGGGTGAGATAATAAAAGACAAGAATGCCAGACTTGAAAGATGGGCTGAACACTTTGAGGAGGTCCTAGTCAGGGAGGCCCCGGCGAACCCAATTGAAGAAAACGAAGTAGAGACAGACGAAATTAGTGAGATGGATACAACAGAGATAAAGGAAGCAGAAGTGAAGCAGGCACTGAGGAAGACAAAGAGTGGAAGAACACCTGGAATCGACGGCATCCCAGCAGAGTTGTACAAAGCAGATAGTGACGTGGCAGTGAAGGAGTTGACAAGACTCTTCAATAGAATATGGCATGAGGAGAAAGTACCTGACCAATGGAAGAAAGGCTTGATAGTGAAAATACCAAAACGAGGAGATTTGAAAGAGTGCAAGAATTGGCGTGGTGTGACATTGTTGCCTGTGGCAAGCAAAGTAATGGGGAGAGTCATCATTGAGAGAATACAAAATGGAGTAGATCATGTACTTAGAAAAGAACAAGCTGGATTTCGAAAGAATAAGAGCACAGTCGATCAAATATTCATCCTCCGTAACATCATAGAACAGGTCAATGAGTGGCAGGCAACATTCTATGCACACTTTGTCGACTTCGAAAAAGCTTTCGACTCTGTACACCGCGAAGGACTGTGGAGAATCATGAAAGCCTATGGCATCCCTGGCAAGCTGATAACAATGGTGAAGATCATGTATGATGACTTTGAGTGTTCTGTACTGGATGAAGGAGAGCAAACAAGGATGCGTCATGTCAGGCTTCCTGTTCCTGCTTACTGTTGACTGGACAATGTGCAGAACAACAGAAAACCATAGAAATGGCATCAGATGGAATTTCACAAGTACACTTGAAGACCGTGACTTTGCTGACGGTATAGTCCTAATTTCATCAAAATACGAACACGTACAGAACAAGACCAACCGACTGGTAGATAATGCAGGAAGAGTGGGACTGAAACTGAATGCTCAAAAATGCAAAGTTATGAGAATGAATTCAAGAAGAGAAGACAAAGTAATGATTGGAAGAGAGGAAGTAGAAGACGTAGAAGAGTTTGTATATCTGGGTGCGACTGTGACAAAAGAGGGTGGTGGCACAGAAGACATCGAGAAACGTCTAAGTAAGGCGCAAGGAGCATTTTTCAACTTGAGGAACATCTGGAACACACGGAGCATTGGTCGGAATACAAAAATCAAACTGTTTAAGACCTTAGTACGACCAGTTCTTTTGTATGGGTGTGAAGCATGGAAACTAAGAGCTGCTGAGGAGAAGAAACTGGATAGATTTCAGTTCATGTGCCTGAGACGGATTCTAAGAATTTGGTGGCCGCAACGCATCCGAAACGACACAATTTCCCAAATAACAGGCATAAAGAAGATCAGTGATGAAATCCGAAGGAGAAGATGGAATTGGATTGGCCACGTGCTCAGAAAGGAGAGGAATGATGACTGCATGGCGGCAATGGAGTGGCAACCTGAAGGGAAGAGAAAAGTGGGACGACCTAAAACCACATGGAGAAGGACAGTGGGAAAAGAATCCAGGCAAAAGAGGTGGTCCAGCTGGTCGGAAGTCAGGGGCGCAGCGCAAGACAGGGCTAGTTGGCGAGAGACAGTTGCAGCCTTATGCGCCTCATGGCGTGAAGAGAACTAACTAACTAACTGTTGAAATTGTTCACAATGGGACTGTTGAAATAAATTCCAAATTAGGCCAACCTTACAATAGTGTCAAAAATGTTAATGAAAACACAGGCGTTTCGGGTATATGACCCTTCTTCAGTGTTGAAAAACCGTTAAAATACGCAGTAAATTTTAACGGTTTTTCAACACTGAAGGAGGGTCATATACCCGAAACATCTGTGTTTTCATCAACATTTTTGACACTTTCCAATATTTTAACACATCCAGTATCACTTCAATTGTTTGTAACCAAGTGTCACGCATCAGTAACGACTTTTTAGTCTACACACATACTTTGATTTTTTTTAGTCTACACAACCTTGCAATAAACTGATCGCCAGACCATTTGACACCATTTAATCAGCTGTTCCAATGACAGGAGAGTTACGTAACAATTATTATTGTCTGAACAATAATTACATGTATTGTCTTAACCATAAATTATAGCTAAATTGATTTTATATGGAGTTATTTCATAAAATATTTCAGAGAACAGTTAAAATTGGCCAAGTATTCTTTCCTTGGTAGAGAAATGATGATAAATTATTGGAGATTTGATTTCATGTAATGTATCACACATGAGAGGGAGTGCTTTATCACATTTCCAAAATTCAAGAAGAGAGTTGATATGATGCACAGCAAATAATTTTTGATGAACTTTCAAGGTGTTTGGAAATGTGGTGAAACACTCTCTCAAGTGTTTATATGTAATATAGTCTTCTCAATCAAAACCAAAACTATGGAGAAATAATATCAGAAAAAACTACACTAATTAGATCACATTCAAACCACCATCACAGTTCTTATTTGAGAAGCCTCCTTTAAACCATCAGTTTTTCAGATAAATAAGTTGATCTAAAATCCTATTGTTGTTGCTATTATCAGGTACGGCGAGCTGATCCAAATATTCTCACTGCCCTCACATGGCGGAAAATGGTTATAGCTTGTGAAGACTATTGTGGTCGATCCAGATTTAAAGAATGGTGGAAACAGCTTTTGGCTCCACTGCTGGACAGGATATGGGAACTGCATCTTCACTCATGGGTGTATGACTTTCTAGGAGTTTCCGTAATTCTTTCTCACACCGCTCATTTCTCAAGGTATCTTTTTCATCCTGTTATTATACTGTGCTTAAAGCCTGACAGAAGGTTAGGATTTAAGATAGAGTTGTTGTGGTTTAATGGCTAACATGTTGCGCTCTGGATTGAGCAGTTTGTGGGAGGTGCAGGGGCCGAATGGTTAGTGCGCTGGACTCTGGATCGAACGGTCCAGGTTCAAGCCCTGACTGGGGTCATTATGTTGTGTTCTTAGGCAAGATACTTAACTCTCATAGTGCTTCTCTCCACCCAGGTGTATAAATGGGCACCAGTGAAATGATGCTGGGGGTAACCCTGAATTGTACTAGCATGCCATCCAGGGGGGGGGGGGGGAGAGTAGAAATACTTCTAGCCGCTTAATGCTACGGAAACCAGGATAAGCTCCAGTGGTATGGACCACTTGACACCATGCAGACTTTCCTTTTTTCATGCTAAAAGAAAACAAAGCTACGCTCCAGTAGTGTGGGCCATTTGGCCCAAATTATTAACTTCAGGTTTAAACTCCATCATGCTGCTTTGAAAAATGTCCATAATTCCCCCATAAATGATTTTTTTTTTAATTTGAAGCCCAACACCACCCCCAGCCTCTGGAAATTCAGTTCAGCTTCAACCTTTCTGACCCCCTCAGCGTCAAAATTTTCAGTGATTCTGTGATATGAATACAAAAATAACAAATAATTACTGGCTTCCAAAATCTTGAATTCAAGATTTTGGCTTATACCAATAATACTCTTGCAATAACTGGGTAAATTAATTCATGGCAAGATTTGCTTTTAGTGATAGACTTCTCTTTTTGACACAATGTTTACTGTTACCGGTGTATTGTTGATAATACAAGACAATTTTTATGACACCATCACCTGGATGGAGCTAAAGACAAGTCACACTTTGGCAAAATATTTTAGGGGAAAATACCTTTGAGGTCCTCAGATTAATAATAAAACACTAGGTGAAATGTGAAGTCAAAATTCGGGAAACATTTGGCACAATATTCAGCCTGACACAAATGCGCTAAAACATGGCTATCACTGGTCAGGAATTAGTCAGGGAAAAATAAAAGTCTTGATATAAGGGAAAATTGACATTTTGAAGAAAAATTTAAAATAATTATAACATTTCTGATGTTATTCGACTGAAGGCTGGAATAACATTTCAGGTCAATTTGATCTCTACTATGTTTTATGTTTGGAATTGGAAGCTGGAGGCCACTCCTTAATCTGACATTTTGTATTTATTTGGTCAGGGAAATTTTATTTTTATCAGGAAAAAGTCGGGGAATTTTGAAAACTGATGTCTTTGGTAACCATGTTACATGTAGATAATCTTGATACCATGTAACAAGAGTAGTGCAGCATTTATGCATTTTCACCAGTTTTCTGAATGACATATTTAATCATTTTAGTTCCTCAAAGTGGGTGTCATTGTAAGAAGAAGCGCTCTGCAAGGCAGGCATTTTTGGTTGGCTGGCAAGGGTCAAGTTTGACTTGTTTGTCTCTAATGTATGGCAGACAGCTCTCTAAGTCACACAGCTAGAACTGGTCTAGGGAATCGCCACCTTAGAGAAAGTTCACTCTATCTATTGTTCTCTATGTGTAGTGTTGTCTTCCTTTGAACAATGCAGTTTTCTCTTCTTTAGAGACTACCTAAAAGAATGGCAAGACAAGGGATTGAGTGTAGTTCTATGGACAGTCAACCACTCTGCCGAGAAAGACTATTTTGCAGGAGTACTAAGGTGTCCTATTATGACAGACTGTATAAGAGGAGATTCACAGCAGAACACTCAATAAGTACTTGATTATATATAAATGCTTTTTTAAAAACATTAATCTAATATTTGTTATGTCTGGGCAAAGGAAAATGAACAGAAATTGGTTTAAATTATTCCAGGCACGTAATATTATTATTTATAATTTGTTTTTATTTGATATTTGGACCTATATTAGGGAGTACAATGCAACAGATATTTGGGTTGGCTTATTTAATTGTGAGGAAGTAAGAGAGGGAACAGTTTTAAAGGGAAATGACGACATTTCCTACATAGAGTGCTTGAACTGTGTTACATATAGCCCAGGTGTAAGCATGTTCCTTGTGAGATTTCGAAAACACTAAGTTAGCTTCTGAGCTCTGTGGTTCTTTCAGGGATCAAGTCTTTTTCACTGTCTGTCTGTGCTGCCACCCAGCCGTATACATCATTTGACTTGGATTGGTGTTTTTAAAAAAATGTTTAGACACACCAGTGTTTGAATTTTTTTTTAATTTGTGAAGTATTGAGAAAGCAAACATAAACTATGCAGCACAAATTAGTAGTATCAAAGTACATTAGCCGATGCTAATTCCGAGTTCTTATGTGTTTGAGGACTGGTACCTTACCACAGTGCGGGAGGTGCAGTGGCTTAGTGGTTTACATGTCAGAAACTAGTCTTCTTTGCAGCCCTTGTCATGCAATTCCCCCCCCCCCCCCCCCCCCCCCCATTTGGAGAAGCACTGCGAAACGACCAAATTAACTGCTGGTGTGGAGACTAGTCAGACTCTGGGCTAAGTGGTCCCTGCTGGGAGAAGATACTTTACTCTCACAGTTCCTCTCTTCAATCCACCCAAGTGTATAAATGGGTACCAATTAGGGCATCCTGACAAAATCCCATCCAAGGGGAGTAGCAGTACCCTTATGAAAACCCCTCCTAGCTTAAAGTTTAAAAGGTATGGCCCATACTTGCTGGAGCTTATCCGTATCCCAGGTTCTGTAGAATTAAGCGACTAGGAGTATTTCTACTCCTCCCTGGATGGGATGCTAGTCCATCCCAGGGCGGTCGGGTGAAAACGCAGACTGCAGACTGCAGACTGCAGACTGCAGTCTGCGTTTTCACCCGACCGATCCCAGGGCTACCCCCAGCATTATTTTGCCAGCACCCATTTATACACCTGGGTAGAGAGAAGCACTATGAGAGTAAAGTGTCTTGCCCAAGAACACAACACAATGACCCCAGCCAGTGCTTGAACACAGACCATTTAATCCTAAGTCCAGCAAGCTAACCGCTGGGCCTCGCCTGCCATCTTTACTTAAGTTACAAAAACTGTGATGTGGAAGTGAGGCAAACTCTTTTGCCAATAATTTTTTGCAACAGTCCTCTGTCATGCGAGAACTTGGAAATGGGTTATTCATCCCTCGACGTAGCATGTGCTATTAAAATATAAAAAAACATATGCTCAGTTTAGTTAAACTAAACCAAACCTTTAATCAAAGATTAGCATGCAAATAATAAAACAGATGCTGAGCTCCAAAAAGGCAATTTGTGTTTTGTTTCACTAATTGTGTATGCAATGTTATGTGCAAAGTACTAGTAAGATAATATAGGGATTTTAAAAGAGAAGGATTTCTGGAAAAGATATTTAACGCAATATTTAACAGTGATAACTTTTTTTAAGTTTAATGAAAACTAATATAAAAGGGATTTTTCAATAAAGAAATGATTGAGATAACTTTGTGTTGTCTGCGTGAATCAGATGACAATGCCAATCACTACTTTCACAAACTTTCACAGTTGGAAAGAAAACATTTCATTTGTGAGAGCACAAGCTACCAATCACGATTGATTTTTGTTTTTGCATCTGATTGGCTGAGATGCCATCTTCTTTCTGATTGGTTAGAGTTTTAAATCACGTGATCTTTGAACCCTTTGAAAAGCTTACCAATTGCAAGTTTTAATCAATTAAGCAAAGGAATGTGGCTGCGACTGCGAGTTTGCTTTGAGGTTATACTGCTGTATCTATCCGTTTTAACTGGAACCTGCATGTAGTTTGGGTAAAAAAAACTGCAACAAAAATTAGAGACAAAATAAACGAAGATGTTTCACACACATCGTCATACCAAGCCTAAAGTAATCGCATCTCGTCAATTAAAGCAAACGCAACCAGCCAATCAGAACACGAAGCAGAAACTTGCAATCGGTGGAAAGCGCGGGAAAGCACGCGTAAGACAAGTCAGAATGTTTTTTTTTCTGATTGGATAAAAAACAGCATGTCTTCTCTGCTTGGTTAAAACACTTTGCTCGAGTTTTTTGAACCCTTCTTAAAGCTCAGCAAGTACAAAACCAAAACAATCGCACAGTTTATTTCGAGAGCTAATCAAAAACCACTCTAAACTGACGAAAAATATGCCCAAACTTTTATTAGTGCCACAGTAACTGTTTTACAAAATGATGTCTTCGTCACTAAGATAGCTAAATGGTCGAAAACGTTCGGTATTTTAAGAAAAATCTATCCCTTTTTGAACCTTTTCTAATAAAAACAAGTTTCAGATGGGAAAAGCATGAAGAGAAAAGAAGCAAACTCTGCAAACTGAGGGTAATACTTTACCAGATGCCAACAAGGTTGAATACAAAAGAGAGCGAATAACAAAGTCCTAACCATACTGTACCTACTAATACATTCTTACAAATAATGCCCATGTTCTTAGGAAATACGTACGTATTAAAAAACAACGTCTGATGAAAGAGCACGTACGAAACAGCGACATAAATCGCGGTCGCTAACATGAAGTTCAACATGGGGTATCTCGGGATGTAAATCAGAAGTTTTTGTGCATCGCCGATCATGTAGATGTGAATTTGAGAAAGGTAGGTCTCCAGGGTAACTTTGCCAAGCCAGCTGAAGAGTCCAAGATAATGAGAACGAAGTATAGGATGCATGTTTCTGAACCAGAGATAAATCAGAATTACAATCCATGACGTGAATGGGTGTATGATCATGTAGAATTGTCTTTCTTGCATTAAGATGAAATGAAACCAGATCACAAGTACGCCAAACAACGCTACAGTGATCCAGATTTTGAGAAGCAGAGCTACTTGGTCCGCTCGACGATTGTCGTGCTTTTTATCCAGGTAGTTGAGGAACCGTTCGATGTACGGGTAATTATATGCACACAGCATTCCCACCCATGTAGCGCAGTGGTCGAGTCTGAAAGAGAAGAGAGTGGAGTAGTGAATCAATGTAAATTCTTTCTAACCGTCCGAAACCATTTGGACTTACACTAAAGGATAAGTGTTTTTACTCCATTTAACATAGCATGACGGTCCTTTCCCCATGTTTTGGGACAAAAAACGTAAAAGAACCACTAAGGATGCGACAGACTGGCTTTGACCACCGTCAACAAATCAATCATTTCACACTTTATGGAAAGGGGAAGTGTGGTGAAATCAAAACTGGCAGCTGCCATGGGTTTCTTAATTCAAATTAAACCAGTAACCACTTCTAATTAACATTAATTGTCTAATTATTATACCACGAGCCTGAGTTTTCTATGACTGAATAGTCAAGTTGACGATTACTTATACAAAACGAAGACAAGTAGGTATTTTTAAGCCAAAAATCAAAAATAGTTTTCCGTTTCAAGGGCAACGAGCGCGTGATCCTGTTTTAAAATTAGCAAATAGAGAAGGATAAGGAATAGACCTTTTTCGCTTGGGCGTTTTGTTGCCCCATTACAGGCCATGTGATGATACTCTTGAGAATTCTTGCTTTAAAATTTTCAAATAGTCGCGTGTATATGAATGAATAAATTTTATGCGGATAAAAGAAAAATTCTCTAGAGAATATCATGTGGTCTGTAATGGGAAAACAAACCGCCCAAGCGAAAAAGGTCTATTAGACCCAATTTAACGCAATCGCGCGAAAGAGTAATTATTTTACGCCGATATATATATAAGCGGGAAAAATGTGATACAATTCTCGCTATCACGCGAAAACCAAATCAATTTTTTATACTTTAGAACAAAGAGCAAGGACATGTAGAGTTACTTACGTTGAACGGTACACCCAGTATCTCAAATTTCCTTTGACGTTTAATATAAACTGGAAAGGCCAGAATACTTTGTATGAAGCACCAGGAATATCGAATATTAGCGTGTTTATCACCAGATAGATTACAAATTTAGCTGCCATGAAGTAGCGATTCTGTAAAAAAATATATATATATTAGTGTCCATTGCGAGTAGTGGTACTAATATATTTATTGGTTACAATGCTGTGAACTTCAGTAATTATCTATTAAATATCACCCGGACACTCACTAGACACTTCACTGAATCACACTTTCACTAACTAGGGAACAGTTAGAATTTGTGTTGAATTGCATCAAAACGCAATTTTCGTTAACCTTTCGCGTTTTTATTATATTGGTAAACTGATCCACGATGAAAGGGAACGTTTTGATTGGTTCCCCGTTACAGGCCGCTCACCAGTTTATACAGGATATAATGAGTTACAGTAAAGGAGTACCGCGTTCCCTTCTCGAGAAGGAACGAGACTGGAGCATTGTTTGCTCTTCGCCGAAATAAAATTAAGACAGCTTTTGATTGGACTACCATAAAGCCCCCTAAATATAATATCTTTCGTGTGGTCAACTTACGCCATTGTTTACGGTCTTTGTTAATCAAAGCAGGCTCCCTAGTGGGGTATACTGCGAAAGCGCAGCAGCTCAAAGCGAAAACAATTTGGCGAGCAGAGCATGGCATCGGGGAGGAGAGGGATCTTTCTTTGCAAATCACGCTCAGGTCGCTCCGCTCGCCCTAGACCCCACTCGGGAGCTTTTTACAGGCTATCCATGTCACCAACCTTAGCTAACTATATGACATTATATTTTGTTAGCAATTCTTACATCATTGTATCTCTTGAACACCGCCATCATGGCGTAAACTGTAATAAACCAATATGTGTGCATAGCACACACGTAATAACGGACAAACTCGTGATTGGTGACTGCCATTACCATGATAACCAGAAAGTTGAGACGAAACATCATCCTCAATAAACGGAACAGTGAGTAGTCTTTCTTTATCCAGAAATACGAAAAATTACCTTCAGATAAAGAAAAAAACAACAACAAAGCTGTTAGTAGTGGCGCTTCTCTGTACGAATCCGTAATCTTAATATAAGAAACCAAAAAAAACAAGGTCGAAACGCAACCTACAGCCACCTCCCAGAAATGGCCATCTACAAAGGCCAAGAATTGTTGCCCCGGCTACCGTACAATCACTTTTATTGAAACCTCCCTACATCGGTTAGACTGCTTGCAGTCTGTTTTTCTCGCAAAATTCAGCAAGGGAGTGCGGGGTGAGGGTTTAAAGACGCGCGAGGGATGGGGGTGCGACGAGTTTTTTCTCGTCTTTCTCTCAAACCCTTTCTCGTCCATGCCTCCGTTTTTCGTTCCCGGACACTAAGAGAAAAGACCGACTACAAGTAGTCTATGCATTGGTCACCTCTCTGCAACTGCAAGTTAATGCTGGCCAGGTGTGTTCCGTTGTAGAGAGGTTGCTAACTGTAGTTAGACTCAGACTACTGTAGCTTGACAACATAGAAATTTTCTTTTTCAGTTTTGTTTTCATACCAAATCCAGTCATCCACACATAGGCACCAATATAGCATCTGATGGAATTAAACACTTCTTGAGCATCAAAATAGTGATACCACACAAACTGCACCTACAATCATATCAGTGAAGACAGAATGAAAAATAATTTCTGAACTGATCCAGTGATAGCTTGTGCAATAGTAGTGATACCGAGCCTGGAGGGCGTAGGAAAGAGGCTTCTTAAACGAGCACGAAGTACAAGAAAGGAGAAATATAGGATGGAAAGAGGACAAGGTGTGAAGGACATCCTTAATCCTGCTTGTGTTATACCAAAACACATTTTCCCAAGATCAAAATGAAATTGAGGCGTAAACAAAAGAAATTTCTAGAGCTCTCTCCTTCGCAGAACCTCCTTCAGTTGAGGGGGAAAAGGCTTAAAAAAACACGAAAATGAAAAAAATAGGGGGAGCGCAGGGGACGACGGGAAAAGCAAAAAGGCGGGAGCCTCCTCTTTTTTTCTCTTTCTCCCTTCCCAGTGTCCCCCGCGCGCTTCCATTTGCCTATCTCACCAGGCTTCGCGCGCTTACTTTTCACCTCTTCCCATTTCCCAGCCCGTACGAAAAAAATAAAGGAAGCCTCTGCGGAGGAGAGGGTTTCTAGAGACAATTGCGCGCTGAACAAGACCTTGAAGATGTTTTCGCAAACAAGACCTTTTCGTACGTTATTATACCAACCTGCATCCATCCTTTCCACTCTTCGGTCTGATCTCTGTTGACAAGCTTCTCAGGTGTTTTACGAATGGTGTACACGAAGGCTACAATCACCAGCAGAGCGAACAAAAACACAAACATGTCTCTGGAGTACTGCTTGTGTGTCTTTGGCCTGTGGAAAATTTATATATTAAAACATTTTTTACTTTCATTTGCTCAGAAAAAGGCTAAAGAAATATTCTCGCTATTTATGGAATTAAACCTTTATGTGGGATGAGGGTCGACAAGTTTACTTCAACTTCCATATAAAGCTAATCATCGCGCGGTTATAAGAGTATGTCAGAAATGGCATCATCTGTCCATTAAAAGAGCGAAGTATTTGCTTGACTCACCAACCAAAGCAAATTCGTTGCAAAGTATATTGTGAAATAGCGTCTGAATGTTACAACGATAAAAATGGTTGCAGATTTGTTTTTGAAAAAGATGATATGTTCATTTGTCAGACGGAAATAGAACAAATGGCCTCCCAGACACCGGTTGGGCGCTTTAACCACTATCATTTATTCACCGAGCTTAAAATTCGCCATCTCCAATATTTATTACTTAGATGTTTTTGTTGTTGTTGTTGTTGTTGCTTGCAGCGTGCTCAGATCGATAAGTTTTCGAAAATATATTGCTAACATCCCAGGTTTTCGTTGGTTAAATTTGAACAGAATTTTGTTTGGTGCGTTGGTTGAAGTCGTTGCACTGTATTGTGCAGGCATTGCAGGCATTGTATTATATTCTCGCTACCAGATCCTTTCCCTTTTCTGTTGAGAGAAGTCACTGGGAACGACAATGTTTCAATATTATCCATCTCCTGTTAAATGAAAACCTTACCATATATGTTGATAATCGCATAGCCAGAAATAAAGCATAATTGTGCCAAAGAGGAAAGCTTTGTTTAAAAATTCTTCAAATGATGGTTGATCTGGGTCTGTTTCTAGAAGTTTATCAAACAATCCTCTAGTGCCACTGCTCTCCTCTGTTGCATCTCCTCGGCCAAATCGTGATACTGAGGCTGTAATGAAAATTAAATAGAGCTTTCACAAAAAAAGCTAACAGACAACCGAGAACGGCTAACGCTCGAAAAGTCGCGACCCTCTTCCCGACCCTCGACCCTCTTCCCGCTCTTTATCTTGTGTAACCATGTTAGCAAAGTTAAAGGGACACTGTCACGAGCATAACTTCAAAAATTCAACAGCCCAAAAACACGTTAACACCATTGCAAACCTATTAACAGTGGCCAAGTTTTCTTAAAATTACTATACCAGTGTACTGAAGCTAAATATAGAGTGACATCATTGTGATACCATCGGGAGCTTTTGATCTCTACTTGAAAAGTCAGCCTGAATTTTTCAAGTTCTGTTCTTGTAGTTTGGAAAAATTGATGAAAACTATTTACGGTCACCCTCTTTTTTAAACAATTTGCCAGATATCCTTCCCTTTACGTTCTAGGAGCATTTCCTGCATGGTTAAAAGTACTTAGTCGTAATTTTGGTGCCGTTTTACTAAAATGGGAGGCGCGGTGGCCTAATGGTTAGTGCGCTGGACTCCGGATCGGGCGGTCCGGGTTCGAGCCCTGGCTGGGGCACTGCGTTGTGTTGTTGGGCAAGACACTTTACTCTCATAGTGCCCCTCATAGTGCCCCTCTCCACCCAGGTGTATAAATGGGTGCCGGCAAATTTACTGCTGGGGGTGACTCTGCGATGGACTAGCATTCCATCCAGGGGGGAGTAGAAATACTCCTAGTCGCTTCATGCTACGGAAGCCGCGATAAGCTCCGGACTGATGGGCCACTAAGCTCGTATGCAGACTTTACCTTTTACTAAAAAAGCCATAAAATGTCCGTGACAGTGTCCCTTCAACACAAGAATTTTGCTAATCATTTTTAACTTCCGTTGGCGCTAGCTTCCATAACGTCAAGATACTGGAGTATATTCCAACTCCTTCCTGACTTCCAAGCATTTTTTAATTTTTCTCTCTCTTCGGACCACTGGTGAGAGGTATCATTTGAGCTCATGAACAATTTGTATCAATAAGTTTTCACTTACGTCTTTTGGAAACTGGATACACAGATATCAGCACGTTTTCCTTCTCTAGAAAGGGGAGAGATAAATGTTACAAATAGACGGAAAACATAAAATCACACACTTCAAAAGAGGTAGGTGCCCGCACATTGATTCTGTTTTTTAACTATAAAATCAAGGAACACATTGGTTTTTACCTACAGAAAAATAAACTGTGAGTGCTTAATGCCATTTTATTGTGTCAAAAGCCTTATTCCAGGATGCTTCTGATTTTTCTATTGTTTTATAATTCCATTATGTCACGAAATCGTCCTTTCTCCTGTAACAGCCTCTGCGCAACCTAGAAACAAGGTTAAGACTTCTGGGAACGAAACAGCTCTGCCAAGGCATTACGTAGCCACTCATTCCTTACCAAATAATAATTTTTTGCAATTCCTGAATCGACGTCGTGTAAGTTGGATAAACCAGGTATAATGATTGTCCAGGTTCAAGGAAGACATTCCTTTGCCTCGTCACGCAATTTTCACTCGAAAACATGCGTGACGCAGAAGGCTGATTACAAAGGTGACAATGACTAACTTGTAAGAGAAGCTTTGAAATCATTCTGGTAAGTGTATGACACGCTTGTGTACTTTAATACCTTTCTCGGCCAAGCCTGCCTCTTCTTCTTCCTTCTGCTTGGCTCTCCACTTGTCACGCCACTTCAGAATGTAACGCTTGCTTTTCAGCATCACGCAAAGGAAGATGATTGACAACCAGAAAAGGAAAAGCGCCTTTTGATGAAGAGTAATCGGCCGCGTTGGTTCGAGCCTGAAGCACAAAGGATTAAAATATTTTCGGTAAAACTTGAATATCGACCATATTGTCATGGTTCTAATGCTATCATTTACAATCCTCTCTTTCTGTAATAGCGAATTCAGAGGTGCTCAAATAGGGGGTGGAATGAGCGCAGTGTGGACTCTTTCTTGCTAGAAAAATTGAAAGGTGGGTCCTTTCTTACTCAAGTAAAAGCGAGAGATGGGGGGGGGGGGGGGGGGTGGGGGGGAAGCGAATAAAGCAAAAAGGGGATAGGCCGAGATGACCGAGAACCTTCCCAAAATTTACCAGTGTACGAGCCCATGTACTGAAATAGGTTCCTATCATTCGCCGAGTGTCAAGAACTATATCATAACATTGATGCTGCTATTACTGGGTTTTTAGGTATGTTTATGAGCTTATAGACAACGGTGCAGTAAAAAAAAGGATAATGCCTTTTAGATAGACTTAATCGCATATTTGATTATCCTGCACGACAGCTGGTTTATTTTACTGATGAAATTTTTGCGGTGTGTAACGTAGAGTGACTCACACTTCTCGCTTTATGCTCTAGCCTTGAAAATGTTTTAAAATATTCCGCTACTCTTGCAGGCCAGGCTTAAATCTCTTCCAAAGGCTAAAGTAAGGTCAAGAGAAAGTCGGCGAAAGGGAGCCACAAAAACCGAGAGGCGACTGGGGACCAATGACAATAAGCGCCGCATTCGGGGCAAAAAAAGTTAATAAGCGCCGCCCCTGAATATGCGCCGCGTTCTCGATGCGGAGCTTATTGGAGGAATTCCGTATATACTAAAAACCCACTACGAAGCAACTCTAAAACAGCATTGGCAATTTCTTTTCATCAAAAGCGATGTTCTTCAGTTCAAAGTGATCATATTTCCCTATCCAGGAAGTGTCAGAAGAGACGCATGATGACAATCAAAAGACACTTCTGTTAGTGACTGTAAAAGTTTCGTACATATAGAAAATATACCGTTAAATTAAAAGAAAAAGATTACTTTATTGCGTACAATTTTTAAACAAGCACCGCCCTCGAATAAGCGCCGTATTTGAGGCGCGAAACATTCAATAAGCGCTGTGTGATAAATTGATAAATTACAAATTATAAATTGATAAATTACCTGCCAAGTGTTTGTATAGAGTTCAAGTAGATATTGCGTTCTTCGTACTGAATGGCAGCGTTGTCCTTGTAGATAGCTCCTCCCATTCTTGGGAATTTTCAGATGCTGAAATGAACAAATAACAAATTGGATGATAAGCTCCAAGATGATGGCAGTACCTGCTACATAGCAAGCACGCTGACAAAATTTGGGCTCAGTCCCAACTGAGAATTAGCTAGCCTAAAAATTTACAGCATAACGAATGAAAATGGAAAAATACTTTGAAACTGTGTGCATTATTCAAATTCGCCGTAAGTTTAAATACTTTGCTAGCCTTTTTGTGTTTTCAAGACGTGATGACAAATTTCAGTATTTGGCCCAAAGAAAAAAATTTTTTTGGTGTTTTTAGGGGGATAAATTGGCCTCCAAAACCTTGCCAAGGTCTTCTAAGTATTTTTCTAAGACACACACACAAGTTTATTTATTATTTCTCGTGTCAAAAGTGAGTAAACAGACGACAACAGAAAAGTACGTTCGTGTTTATATCAACATGTCCAGCATGTGGTTGTTTTTCTTGCTTGTTGGCATAACAGAATTATCGGTAAGCGTAAATTCTGTTATTTGTTGTAGATACTTTACTGTTTTTTAAGCTAATTGGATCAAAAAATAAGAGAAAAAACTATTTCTTGATGCAGGTTCAACAAGCGTTCTAAGTGCAGGTGACCAGCTGGCATAAGATCACTCAACCGTTTGAAGTTTGAATCAAATTTTCGAAGAATTAAACACAGACGTACATAACAAAACCAAGTTTTGACAACCGAGGATAAACAGTAAATAGCAATGTCGTTTCCAGATGAACAGAGTAAACAAAAAGCACTCCAAAAAAAAAAAAGAATTCTAGCGAATAGAATAAGTCACTCACCGGAAACTGGGAAGCGAGAAGTTATTGAATAGAGTTCTTTGACTTGCTGAGACCTTCTTCCTTAAATATTGATAGATCGCCACAAAAGGAAAGTCAGATTCTGAAATTCCTGAGCAGAATTAAGGGTTAAGTTACCAGTTGTCATTGTCCACGGTATTTTTTCACTCGCAAGTCTAAGGATCAAAGCACCAAATATTACTTGCCCGTGTGCTAAATCAAGATGTTTGCTGACACAATATGGAATATTACGTCATTTTAAGTTCGACAATCCTGGCGATATCCGGTTTCTTTGTTGTCAAAGGAGCTACTGTATGTCTCGAAACTATTTTACTTTTTGCGTTGAACAGAAATGCCTTCTAATCAATAGAAAGCTCCAAAATAAAAAAAGTTCCTGAGGTAAAAAACGTCAGAGATATATTAATAAACTAAAACTGAACAAGGATGATTTTAAAATGAAATTGGGGAGGGTTGGGGTGGATAACAAAAGAACGCCTTGCAAAATTTGAGACAAAAGCATGATTGTTCACAGGCGCTAGTGTGTTTTTTCTTTTCATTTTTTTTGGGCGGAATAAAACTAAATTTAATGTTCATGCATGCATCAGTCTTTAATTTCGCATCTTAAAGAAGGAGGATCGGTAAAAAGGCAGGGCCAAATTGTGACGGAACCATTCTTGTTAATTACAAACAATGGCTGACAAATGTGACGCACTTATACCTGATTCACACCAACAAAACATGTTTAGTTAAACCAGGTTTAAGAAAATTAAAATCAGCAACAAACAACTGACAGACTAAATTTTACATAGGGTTTGTGCTTTCATTGTGCCAAATTTGAAGTCGATAAACATCAGTCAGCAACTTCCATGAAGAAAACAATTTTAAACCGTGTTTAACTAAACAACATTTAAACATGTTTAAGCTTTGTTTTGAATGGGTTATTAGTCTTACTAGGGAATACTGCCTTTCGGACAACCTGGAAGTGCGGAGAGATTTCGCGACATGGAAACGACATAAGGCTTGGGCGGTGAGCACGGACAATCTATAGTAAGGAAAAGCAAACTGTCGGTCACCTTTGCGGAACGCGAAGCTGAGACCATCTATAGCTGCTCGGTGCGTAATGGATGATGGTGTAGAGGGATCTTTAACTTTTTTGGTTTCAATTTGCGCGTGATACTATCTTGATTTGCTCAAGAAACCACTCCCACCTGACTGCACCTGTTTTGCAAGTCGCCCTTAGGCTACTTTTTAGATCTTAGCTTACAATTATCACCGTCAATTCTCACTATCTTTATACTCTTCGCTGAGTTTGCGAAGCTTCGAAATCTGCCTCTGCTTTTAGCCAATGACCACACTGAAGAAGGGCTAAGCCCGAAGCGTTTGTACGTTAAACGTTTTTGACTCTACAAAGAGTTTTTAACCATTTTTTATTACGCATCATAGAATTTTTTTTTCAACTGCTATTCTACCCATTAACCATTAAGCTCACACTTTTGTTGCCGAAACATTGTCGAGGAAACATTTCGCGCCGTTTTCGCGCCAAGAAAACATTTTTTTCCTCAGCAAAATTCCCTCACTTCCGAAGGCCCTATAAGGAGTGTGAAGAATTTGCCCGATTGCAGGTTACTTGGGGACCTTTGTCAATCAGGACAAAATAAGCAGAACAAAATATGATTTCCGTTTCGATCAAACGTTGCGATTGATTTATTTCAATTTAAGAACTGGGAAGACAAGACAATATCCTTTAGTTGATAAATTTCTTTATTTTCAGTCACTTTTTGGTTTGCCGTTAAAAAAGAATTTAGATGTTAAAATTACAAATCAAATAGTTTTCTTCTAAAGTTTATTTGCTCATTTAAGTCCTGGAGTAACAAAGTGATAGATATGAGCAAGGTATCAAATCACAGCTGACACGTTCTGTGAAAGTATGTCTTGTTCGTATCAGGTATATAAAACGGTAAGGAGTTGAACCTTGAACCTTGGGGCGAAGCCTCCCCCCCCCCCCCCCCCCCCCCCCCCCCACGGGACGGATCTGTCACTGTTACAAATATGTGTGGAGTACAATATAGACTCGATGTAATACACTAACAACAAAAGACGGAGTGACACTGCTAAAAGTTCCACCAACGATAGAAAAACAAGAAACGTTATAAAATTTGAAATTTAAAAATATGACGAAATGCTACGACAGCTAGCTACAACAAGTTGCTAAGAATGAAGGAATGCCTACAATCAGTGTCAAAATCTTGGTACATTAACTGTTTTTTCCTCCCTTGAAACATCAAAATATTTATTAACTCCCCTCTCCCCCTTTTGAAAAGGAATTCACAAGGAGTTTGGCCGCATTGCGCTATCCAACATTGGAAGGGGCGATGGGGGCTGGTGTACCAACGAATTTTGTCAAAGGTTGTAGTTCTTTCATCTCTTCGTTTGACACAACGGTAGCCCAGCCCGCTGCTGCCCCCCTGCTACCCCTCCCCTCCCCCGTCTCCTACTCCCCAGCCCCGACCCATACTGGGAAGTAATGATCGCGTGGAATCCTGGCGCCGAGGCTCACCAAAGATGGCGGAATTTTGCAAAACTTCCAGCAACCATTTCTTAACTATGGATTACTGTTTTGATGTCTTATACAGTGTTTTGGTGAGTTTTAAACGTCTGGCAAGTTAAGTATGGAGAGAACAGCAAGGAGGGCGTTTTGTTTGGAGCAGCTCAACTTGGTATCTGTTTTCATAGCATGAAGTTCACCCAGGGGTTCAGAAGTTTGAAGCTTTAAGCTTTTATTCATATTGGTGAGTAATAACAGTGTTCATCTACTCCACAGAATTTTATTGTACTAAAGAAAAGATTCTTGTGAACTTAATCTGTTCCTGTGAACGAAAAAATGAACTAAATGTAAGCTTGAATGTTACACTGAATGACTGTAAGCCAGTTACACGTGCACGTGCTTATAAATTAATAGGACAGTAACTGACAAATATTGGCGAGAAAACGAAACTCTTGAGCTCTAAAAAAAAACATAAAATACTTATCAGTTAAGTATGGTCCAAAATCACATGAATTAAAGCTCAAATCTGCATTTTCTTTTGCATTTCCACCCCCACTCTCCCCATTCCCTGGTCACTCCCTCCACTACCTTATAATATATATTAGGCCATCCCCTTTTTTTCTCTGTTTAGCGTCGTCTGACCGACCCAGATTTTTGCATTTTCCAAAAAAAAAGTTATGCAGAAGGCAATGACACATTATTTCAAACAAATGTCACTTTAATCCGAAACATAGGCAATGTTTTGCCATATAGTTTTGGTGGTTCGTCCTTTTTTTGCTGTTCTCGCTTGCGTTTAACCACGACGTTGATTTTTCCTTCCTCCATTGCTGCCATGTTGACTTTATAACCACGTCTTGTTGTTTCCAGGCTTCACGGATATTACGCTGAGATACCGGGCCTCCTAGTTCCAGACTCCTTTTCCAATTTTTTTTTGTTTCTTTTTTTTTCTTTTCCGACTGACCGACCCAAAATCAGAAAACGCATTCGATAATAAATGAAAAAAAGGGGGATGGCCTAATGAAAGAAAGGAAGGACACTGTTTTTTCCTGCTGCATCAAAATGTATTTTTAAATGGAAAAATTAACATTTTTAGTATAATTTAATAGAATTACAAATAGATATGCAAACAAACAAACAAAGAAATTAATAACTAATATATATATATATCAATGAGACTACATGCTTTTGTGAGGAGCAGCTGGGTCAACTTGGAGCAAGCTGCCTGATACTTAGTCAACAAGCCCTTCAGCCTTGTTGGCTATAGTTGAGCGGGATACTTCTTTTATCATTCAACAAATTGTCTACAGAATTCATCAAAAGAATACTGACAATAGATTTTCAGTCGTGGCTGCAGTGACAGCATGCAAAGGTGTCTGTGACAACAGTCATTTGATGCCCTCTCTCTTTTCTGTGATGGCCCTTCTCTTTCCATTCTGACCTCAGCTTCTCTTCCTGAAGGGCTGTTCCTGTACACTGCGGTCCTCCAGGCCACTCGGTCTGACACGGTTAGTTACCAGGACTGTGTTCCCATTATTTTAATCAAAAGTGATGTGTTACAACTTGTTACAATGTAATTTGAAATCACTTGACAGATTGTACAAAATTTATTGTTGAGTCGTTGTCTAGATGCTTAAGACGGAATCCACCAGGAAGTCGAGTAATATTTAAGTTGGACAAAAATCGAGTACCAGAATAATTTAAATCCTATTGCGTTATTTTCTACCCTAAATAAAAGGTAAAGATGTAAGTAATTATCCTTGATAACACCAACAACAATTTTTTATCAGTCTTAGAAAATGAATTTCAAAGTTCACAAGCTATAGGCAAATTCTCACGTGCAGCCATTTTGTAAAATTGTCTTTAAGCGATTCAGTGGAATTCAGTGGAACTTCGAAATTTGTTTTCGGTGTTTGGTGTTGTTAGAAAAGATTTCTTTTGATAAGATATTTGAAGCAGTAACACAAAAGTTTGCAATAAGGTGTAAATAATTTTGGTACAACAATTTCTTATCAGAGCCTGAGAAAATGAAATTCAAAGTTCACAAGCTCTAGGCAAAAGCACACGTCTTTTAAAGGGACATGATCAGCTTTGTGGCCGCGCTGACCTGGACCCTAGTTTTCTCACTTTGAAAAAAGTCCACCTCAATCCGAAATCAAAACTACGCTTTGACTACACCTCAAAATCCGCTTCAATCTTCCCAGTGTCTTACTCGATTTTCCATCCTTTACTGAAAACCTGTTTCTGAGTGTCCTTTTTGTCATCCTATGCTATTACTTTATCATATTTGGCTAAAACAGTATGGATCGCGTCTCCAAAAGAACATGAAAAGAAGAGGTGGGAAGCGTGAAAGCGCCTGGCGGAAAGAATCGCCTGCGTTGACCAAAATAATGAAAGAAATTAACCAAAAACATTGGACAGCAAATCATCATTATATATGTTTGCAAACTCGCATTTCTCGACCTGGCAAAAGGTCCATGCAGTTTGTGAACGATTCGAACTTGGCGTCATTGACGCTGCTTGATTTGGAGCTCAAACGAATACAACAACACAACAAATAATGTTATAAGCTCTACTTTAATTCTTCAACATCATTAGGAATTTCACATTACAACTGAGTCAAGTTTCAATGCCTGCATTTTAATTTGAATAATTTCAACTACACGAGCAAATACAAACGTGGCGCGGCGAAATATAAACAATTATCAGGGTTGGACATTAGCGCTCGCCCAGGCGAGTGTCAAAAGTGTTGGGCGAGTACAAATCTCCGATCACTCGCCCGGTTTGGCGAGTACGATATTTAGCTCCAGAATATATAATTCAAAATATGCGTAACTTTATGCTTTTCACTTAAAAATAATCTACACCGTCCACAGCTAATAGTTTATAATGTTTACCATTTTGAAATCTCGCACAAACCTGGCGCTTTGCCGCAAATAAATTTCTGGTTCACAAACATACAAAAATAGCTTCGCTTGGTAATCGTTAGATGATAAAGAGACACTGTATATTTGAACTCGCTTAGTGTTAAAAGTGGAGATTTCTTCCAGGGGTATCTAAATTATCTGCTAGCAAGAAAATACCGCTCCTGATAACAGCACGTTAACAACGGTCCGCGATTCTCGCGAATACAGAAATGAAGAAAAAGCTAGACACCGGGGGCTGCTAGACACAGATGATGAGGGATGATATCGGATTATGAGTCAGAGCCTGAGATGTCCGAAGAATATGAGCTGAAATTAATACCTTGAAAATGAACTGGGAAACTCAACGGAAACCTTGCAAACTTCCTTAAACTAAGGAACAACATCAAACGTGATTAAAAATTAAAGTTGGATATTTTATGTTCGTGAATGAGATGAGGGGGGGGGGGGGGGGTGCTAATGCTTTCTGTGTTTGTGTGGAGCAAATAGAGTGGGCGAGTGAAAAATTATCTGGGCGAGTGCAGCTTGAAGATCACTCGCCCAAATGGCGAGCGCTCTGAAATTTTAGTTTCCAACCCTGCAATTATGCCAACATAACGATACATACTTTGATGCATCGTACGGCGCTAGAAAAAAGGTCCTGAGATTCCTACAAACAACATGCCAACTCACAGAAAGAGTGAAAGTTGTAAAAGGAAATTATAAAAGCAAAATATCTGATCGAAAGCAGAAATGACCGCGATCACTTGTGTTTCTCACCTCTACTGACCTCTCACCTCTACTGACATTTCTTCGACTTCAGAGGCATTCGTTGACACTAGCCTTTCCCTGTACAAGTCCGTCGGTAAATTTGCCATGGTATCAATAAAATCAGTGTTCTAATAATGTAACATGTATATAACCACTACTTTGATTCGCAAATACTTCGGTTCAACAAGGTTTGTTGGTGCGCTTTTCAGTTTCCGTTCGTCGCTCGTGCATCTTGTGATGAAGTGTGATATGCAAATTAGCTATGAAATGAAGAAGAAGAAGAAGAAGTATCGTTTATTAAAAGTATAACACTTTGCAGTCCTTGGACTGAATTACGTGTACTGTTACAATTCATAAAAATATTTAAACTATATATTACAAGATTAAAAAATATTAAAAGCTATTAACATTATAATATATTAAATGGTATCTAATGCGCATGTGCACCAGCTGACCGTGTTCCTTTAAGCGATTTAGTGGAATTCAGCGGAACATTGAAATTGGTTTTCGATGTTTGGTGTTGTTAGAAAAGATTTCTTTTGATAAGATATTTGAAGCAGTAACATAAAAGCTTGCAATAAGGTGTAAATAATTTTGGTACATAATTTTGTCCAATAACTACTCGAAGTCCTGGCGGATTCCGTCTTAAACGTTTTAGGTCTGTTTGCAAATTTTGATTGGTTATCCTTCTTCCAAGTGGCCTGGTTCAAGTAGCCACAATTAAATGTAACCTGCAAATCAAGTACAATAAAGCCAGGTGGTTCAAACATAGACCTAAGACTGTGTCGTTCATGTTTAGGATCCTATATTCCTGACCAGAGGAGGACAGTCGCACAGAGAACAGACCAAGACAGACAAAACCACATGGAGGATTAAAACAAGACTTCAGATGGGCTGACATGGTGAGTTTATCATTTTTTGTCAGTAAGTGTGATAATTACAGACTAAGATATAGTATGTGAAAGGAAAAGGAAAATATTAAAGGCTCAGTTCACCCATTTGGCTTTGTGGTTGTTTTTTATTGTTTTGAACAAGCTTGTAACAGCTTCACCTAAAATTCACTCTATCAAGCCTTTATTTGCATGTTAGGCAAAGCAAATGAAGAAAAAATTCACTGCATTGAGTTATGCCTTTAAACTTGGACTGAAGTAGAACATTGATGAATGGGCTTTACTACAATTGGAAGATATCACACAACTATACTAATAGATTTCTGAAAGCCAAATCTTTCATAAGCTCTTCTGATTTTAGCTTGTTATGGAAGGTTGAAGTATAAGTGGACTTCTTTTGTATTGGTTAAATGTAATTCCCAAAGCCGACGAGTTGAACTGGAGACTACCGAGAACAACACCAGCTAGTGGTCAGAAGGGGATTTGAACCCATTTGAATTTTAACCATTTGGCACTTGAAGCACTTGGGAGGTCCTGGATAAGGTTGTGAAACTGTTACTACTGCTTGTAAAAGCATTCTTAAGACAAAAATATTTTTTTGAATTTTTCTTGTTGTTATTTTAAGTGTTTCAAGCCAGCTGCAAAATACTTAATTGTCCAATATTGCTTTTTTAGAGGCACTATGTTGGCAGTGACAGGACTTTGCAGGCATGTTAGTAGAGACAGGACTGACCATATGAAGCCCAGGATTGTGGACCCAGAACCCCAGGACCAGGACAGGATTGTGCAGGAATGCAGAGCCAGGACAGAGGACCAAGGACAGGACCTTTGCAGGCATGTTGGTTGACACAGGACCGACCATATAAAGCCCAGGATTGTGGACCCAGGACCCCAGGACAGGATTGTGCAGGAACACAGAGCCAGGACAGAGGAACAAGGACAGGACCTTTGCAGGCATGTTAGTAGAGACAGGACCAACCATATAAAGCCCAGGATTGTGGACCCAGGACCCCAGGACAGGATTGTGCAGGAACACAGAGCCAGGACAGAGGACCAAGGACAGGATCTTGGGGAAAAAGGACTTTGGACAGCAAACCTGGGATGGTCAAGAACTTACACTTAAGATAAACTGTAAATATGACTGTAAATATGTTTTACATGTTAAGGTAAAATAACTAAATACAGGTAGATCATTAACAAGTGTTTACCACGAAATGATACACATCCTAGAATATTCTGCATGACTTCATTTTAACAAAATTACTATTACCTTGCATTGAATAAGGCCAAACATTTCCTATCTTTAACTCGTGGTAAATATTTGTTTTACTAAGTTACATGTGCACAAAGTGATACAGATTCTGTAGTCTTCTTTGAAGTTGGTATTTGGGTCAACTAGAGAAAAACCTTGTTGCATGATGACCAAAATGACACAAATGCATGACACTATGAATTAGAATGATCAATTGATTGATCAATGGAACGATCAATCAATCAATCAATCAATCAATCAATCAATCAATCCAACCATCAATCAGTCAGTCAGTCAGTCAGTCAATCAATCAATCAATCAATCAAAAATCATTCATTTTTTTAATAAAACAATCGAGTAATCTATCAAAAATAAATTAATCAATCAGTCAAATAATGGTCCAATCAATCAATTAGTCTTCAATGGATCATTTATTTAATAGACTACGAGCAGCCCCTATTTTCTCGCAGTCCATCGAGCATGAAGCAGAAAAAAAAAACGCGCGAAAATTGGGGACGAGGCGAGCGAAAGCGAAGCGCGAAAAAATGAGGGGCTACCCGCTTAGCCACAGCTTTTGAATTATGCGTCACTCTTACAACGCAAAAATATGATTGGCTAACGCTTGGAGCGTTGACAACAGGATGTCAACACTTGTGTATCAATCTACTATGCAATGGCGGTTGAACTCCAGGAATTTTTATTTCGGTTTCCCAAAATAGAATCCTTAAAACCGGAACAGAAAGAGGCATTAGAATTTCTTCTCTCGGGTCGTGATGTCCTTGCCATTCTACCAACCGGGTTTGGTAAAAGTTTAATTTATCAAGTGTTTTGCCAGGCAAAGCTGTCTTCAAATCCGAAGAATATGCGATCGAGCGTCGCGCCTTTGGTTTCTCGATCGTTTCCTTTCCTGGGGAAGCCGTTCTCGTCGCTTTACTGGAATGAATGTGGCGAAACAGACATTCGCTAAAACCTTTCAAATGCTGTTGGCGAGAATTGAAGGGAACTTGCAGTAGGATCTCGATCTGAAAACCCTGTAATCGAATTAAACACATCAATTCCAGGGCGTTTCTTATCTTTGTTGCACACTTTGCACATACTCAGCTTGAAACACCAGTTGCTTTCACTATAGTTAAAACCAAGTGCGGATGCTAAATCCGCCAGTCGGCATTTTGCAACTCCTGTTTGGGAATTTCGTACAAGTTCTCCGTAGAAACCCTGCGGCTGAAAACACCGTAAAAACTTTCAAAATTACAACAGTATATGCAACAAAAATCGTTGCAAGATAGCTCCTTCAAAGGTTTTCCTTTCAGCCATTTTTTCGGTGTTTCTGTCAAAGACATCTTCCACATTGCATGTTTTTGTCTTGCATTGTGTGATTTCTGTCGTCTGTCTCAACCCACAAGTCGCAACTTGAGACATCTCCAGGGGAATCGACGACAGAAAAAAAGGAAATTAGATTTGAAATTGATACCAAAAATCACTCAGCCGTGAACGGTCAAAAGCTGTGGCTAAGCGGTTAGTCACTCATTTTTTCGCGCTTCGCTTCCGCTAGCCTCATCCCCAATTTTCGCGCGCTCTTTTTTTTTTTGCTTCACGCTCGACGGACTGTGAAAAAATAGGGGCTGCTCGTAGTCTATTTATTTAACTACAAAAGTCTAGGTCCTGAGCATACAAAACTAATTTAAATTCTCAATGCTTTGATGCACATGTAGCTGCTAACCTGGAGCTGCTATAAACAGAACACCTCTGTCAGTGGCCTGTGTGTGGTGTGTGTGCCATTCATTGGTAAATAAGTGGCTTTCACTTACAAATTCATCTCAGTTATGGGCATCTTTAGACTTTGCTTTGTCACATATTTTCCATAAATTGTCTCTTTGGAAACAAAAGCTTTCTCTTTCATAATACCAGACTGAGAACAATATTTTACCAATGACAATATGTTATTTTCGATCATTCGATGAATTAAGGCTCTTCTAACTTTATTTCAATTGTAAAAAAAACAGTTGATTCTCTTTTTCCTAATTCAAGAAAAGACACATTTATTTTAAAAAGATTCAAATTGATTGGCCATACCCATAAAATCTATTTCAATTAAACAAAAAAAAAAACCTTTTTTCATATGCTAGGTGTACTGATAAAAAGACTCAAATTTTCATAAGGTCTATGCCATTTCATTTTCGTAAATCCAAAACTATTAAACAAGTGAATTGGAAGTACTTGTGGGATATCCTGTGAACACAGAGAATGGATTTCTGGCTGTTGTTTTTCAGTGGTTTGAAATAACAGCTAGAAATCTGTTTGTGTTTGCAGGCTGCTCTTCAAGTCCTTCGACTAAAACCTGCTTTCATGTGGCATGCATTTTGGTGTACACATGAAAGCACTCAAATTTTAATACGCTTTTCAATATCGAAGGCCATTAGTTTTATTGTAAATCCAAATCAATGTAAACTTAATCTTACAAAAGCCACTTATTTACTTATGAAAACTCAGTTCAAAATTTCTTACTCCCTACAAGGTTCTTATTGAGCAGTGTTTAATTATATTCCATCATTTATATTGCTAAATTCATATATATATATTTTTTATTTTGTTTCAATTTGTATACTTGGAGACACTAGGCTGATAATTGGGGTGAGTCGAGGTTGAAATGATGGAAAAAGGTGTGAATGAAAGGTCTAATGCAAGGGAATATAAAAGGGTCAGCTCATTTGTTTTCTCTTGTAAACCTTATGCTTACGCTTTTTCTCATCATTTCAGCATTAGTCTGCCTCCATTAGCTGTCCGTGGGTCTAATTTTTGCTACTTTTGATTTAAAATGGCAACATTGACTTCACTTAACTTTATCCAAAATTCCATCTGACTTTGCTTTTGGTAGAGGAGGTGCGCAATAGGAAAGTATTCAAAGAATTCTTTTCACTGTATTTAAGCTAAGGGACTTTGTAGCCTCAATGTTCATCATGCTCTATGCCTAAAAATTAACCTTTTCGGCCAATTTATCTCTCGCTAATTACAGCTCTTTCAGGTGGAGTCATATTTAATTTTTTTTTTACTTTTTTACACTTAACAAACCATGAGATATTTTTTCCACAATACTCCATTCGATGGTATGATGGAACTTGAGACTACAATATTATTTTTTTGTTACCTTTAACAAAGAAGACGTTTCATATTTACACTTCAGCTTCAAGTCTATTCCAATTGGTTTCATTGTCTGATTAAGAAATTATTCATTCAAAATATACCATGTCTAGGATTTTGCAAATTCAATTTATTTACTCTCGTACATAACGGTTTCTTTTACAATCGATTTCAAATTAAGATATTTTTACCTGTTTTATACATCTTCTTTGTTTAAAGGTGCTACACAAGCTCATTAGCACAAAAGTAAGCGATTGCTAATTCAACTAGAAATGGGAAAATTGTTTATTTTACATGAATTTACTAAAAGGATGATCTTCGAAAAGACAGAACAATATTCAGGGGGTGTAGAATTAATGGCCCATTTGAGTCAGTTGGCCTTGCCAAATTAGTCTTACTTATAAGCCTCCCAGTATCTTAGTAAGAAACCAATGAAATATTTCTTTTTGTTAGAGTTTCCCCGGATGTAGTATCTTATGTAATCTTAGGTATTGCTCCTTCAAGGACACGTTAAAAGTACAAAGGAACGATTGCTTGTAACCCAAGGCTTCCCAGAAAATATCTTTAAACAAAGCTAAGTAGGTTTAAGTATTATTACTGTATAATTAGCATTTAATAATTACTTTATAAGTTAGTACAGGGGCGTAAGTTTTGTGGTAGCCATTTTCTGTTCTTACTGTGCTAATGAGCTTGTTTATTTTCTCTGTGCATTTTATATTTGCAACTGAACTTGGTATATTTTAGATTATTTCCAGGAACTGAGATGGCCCACACACCCGCATAGATATTTACAAATGGTCAGATTTTCATCTAGCCGATCGAAGTCCCTGCAGGGTTGTGGAAACTCTCGCTCTGAGGTTAGTGTTTCTGATGTTCCTCTGCAATATTCCAACTGAGAAATCCTGGTGAGTTTATCTGATCCGCTCATTTTTGATGGAGGCACTTGGACACTTTGATGGTTTGGTCGTTTGCTCTCAAGTGAAGGAGGCATCATGAGGGGAGGTGAGAGTTTGCTTTTCATGTCTTTTCGGCTTTACTTTAACTACGTCAGAATACCACACCTTTATTACAATTGGCTTTGAACGATGTTTGTCTTCAATCGATGTATCTAGAAATCTTCCGTTGTGAAGGACGTAAAACAGTAGTGCTTTAGTGCGGGTCATGGGCGGTACATTTCCGGGATGTTGGGGTTAGTTTAGAACAAAGAATGCCACTAATCTGGCTTGACTGGAATTTCACAAGCGACACTAGATTGAGCTGATAGTCATTTGGGATTCTTCTGAACGAGCTGTTGCCTGTTTAGGGATTTTCTTTCTTAAAACTTAACACAGTTTTCTTTTACTTTTTTAAAATAAAAACAAATTAAGCCTCAAAGGTAAACAAATCTGTCAAAATTTTCAAACCAAATTTATAAACAGCTTAAAATAAAATGCCAATTGTTAGAAATTTCATTTTTTTCTTTCGGATTAAATTTTGGCCGGGTTAAACGCCGTACTTTTCATCAGTTGAACCAAGTGTAAATGAGCAAAAACCAGAAGCTTTGCTTGTTTGCGTTTAGTTCGCCTAATGAAAAGTACAGCATTTAACCAGGGTTTTAGGAATAAGTTCAGATCCGAAGGAATTCTAAAGAAGTATCCCGCGTCCGTTACTTGAATTGTCACATAACGCTTCTCCCTAAAAGTATTGCGTGACGATCTAAGTAGCGCCTGCAACGGAGGCTTCTTTAGTAAGGATTTCGCAAATCTGAACTTATTTAATATATATATTTTCCATTTTCAGCTATCCATTTTCCATATTCAAATTTGAAAAAGTAGTCCAACAATTGTTGATCTTGACGTCCAAAACTTAATACTAAAGCTACAAAACTTTATTCCATTACTTAAGTAATGTATAATTTGATTTTGCGGCTATTTCTTACACCAACCTTCGTTATTGACTTCCAAATCTTAAGTAAACCTAGAGAACTTTATTTCACAATACACCTCTAAAAATCCACTTTAATATCTAACAAATATATGTTCAAATTTTTACATTTCTTAGGCCAATTGCTCATCTTGACTTCCAAAACGAAATCATAAATCCCGAACACTTTTTTCTTCAGTTATTTACTAATTCGTGTTCAATTTCGTTTTCATCTTCGGGAACCCAGCTCAGTTAATCGGGGCGAAACGAAGTAGACCGAGCGGAAAAGTCGGCGAGATGTAAACTTCCGTCGTGCGGATTTTACCGCTCGGTTTACTTCGTCTCGCCCCGATTAACTGCCGCTGGTTTCCCGAGGATACTTTAATTGTCGTTTGATGCTATTCAAAACCAAAATCGACAAAAACAATAAAACAAACAACTTTTGAATTCCACCGTGTTCGCATTTTAAGGCGATTCAAATCTTGAATATTTAATCAAGACTTGATCTCAAATTCTTCAATTGAAAATTGCGCGCAAATCATTTAAACCGCGATTTCTTTCGTAGAAAAGCTTCTTGTAAATTGTAATACTTCGCCGATTAAAATAACCGATATCAAAAAAGCTCTATGCAATTTAGTGGACGCAAACAATCGCCCGTTTGCTTTCGCGTCATTATTTGCTTCAATTAGCAAAACATCTTCGGATAAACCTCAAAACAAACAACTAGCATTTTATTAACTTTAAATACCATTAAATCATAAGTTACACTTTTTCTTATTTTAATGTAACCGATAGAAAACTCCTAAACTTGTATCAGCTCTGACGGGAGAGTTTCAAATGACTTGTGTTCTTTTGGTGAAGTTTGTGGGACGACAGTCGGCAGGAGGTTTGGTCGGGGAGTCAGATTAGTGGTTTCCCGCGTTCGATTCTTTTCCTGGCATCCATGGAAATGTACTGAACAGGATTTGTATTTTAGCACTTCGGTTTTTCTGGTCCTTACGACGAAAATTTCAAGATACATTTGTTGAAAACACACATCTTAAATTTTATAATTTCGGCTTTAATTTTTTCGCATTTCAATTGCGGCTCTCAAAACTAATGAATATTCCAATTCAAATGGTGTGGTATTATGACGTAGTTGAGTGAAACCGAGGAGGCATGAGGAGCAGACTCTCACCTCCCTTATTATGCCATCTTCACTTGGGAGCAAACGGCCATATCATTTAAGTGCGTCAAGTGTCGTCATCAGCGATGGCGGATCAGATAAACATACCAGGATTTTAAAGTTGGAATATTAAAGAGGACCAGAAGAAACACTTCAACTCGAGCAGATTGAAAACAACTCGTCAGGCAGGTACAAGATCGGCTACATTTTTATTTTTTTTTAACACAATAAAACGCAAATAAAGAGACAAAGAGGCAGCTTTGGTGTTGTCATTTTCCCAGCAATCCACCATTACTAACCAGGTAAACACTTGTGTTCAGACGAAGTCCTGCTATACAGTGTAATCTGTCACGCAACTTATCCCGCAATCTTCTCGAAAACGGCGTGACAAGTTATATAAAACATGGCCATGTAAGACAACGCGCAAAGGTCAAAACCCTTACAAAACAAGGCGCTTCAGCGTCTGCAGAAAGAAATCAGTTCAACTTTCTGCAACCGCTGTAGCGAACTGTCTGGGAAGAATTTTGTTTTGCGCAGTATGTTACACAGCGCCATGTTTAACATAAACACTTGTTACGCCGCCAGAGAGAATATTGCAAGAGTAGTTGCGCCATAGATTACACCATATAACAGGACTACAAACCAAGTTCTGCTTTTAAAACCACACTAAAATAAGCAATGTTTGCTCTAAAACTCTCACTGTCCCTCAGCCATGTTTTTGCTGTTGTATTTACAAGTTACAAACTGTACTAAGTTGCTCAACACGAGGGTGGAGTTTTGAAATAATTTTGCCCGACCCATATTCAAATTTTAAACTGTCATGCAATGCCTTGTCACACTGAATTTTGGCCAAACGCTTAAATCAAGACACTCGATAAGTTTGAAAAAGAGATAGCATCCAACTTGAATTAGAACATAGTTACTATGATTAGAACTACAAAAATATAAGCAGCTATGCAGGCGACTGAAAATACACTAACAATGCCGACTTGAAAAGAACTAAATTTGGGTCATTGCGCTTTGCAACTTGCTGTTATTCAGTGAAAACATTTAACGTGCGAAGAAATGCTAATTGGATAAAAATGCACGCGCGACTAGTACATATTAAAATTGCGCTTTGCTGTCTGTCTGAAAATAACAATTCTGTTTGACCTTTAAACGCTTGCCTCTGAAAAAAAAATAAATAAATAAATAAATAAATAGTCCGAGAAAACAATTTCGAAATTGAGCAACTAAAGCACATTTTGTATCTTACAAGTACAGCAATAAAATGAGGTATTAACACAAAGACGCACTGCAAAGAGGGTTAGAAAAAGACCGGCTAGAGAATTAATGGAAATCTTTTTATCTTGTTAGCAATTTTAAACTTGCAAAGAATTTTTCGAATTTTACTGACTATTTCCAGACAATCTGCAAAAAACGAATTTGAGAATTAATTGTATCAAAGTACCGTTAATAATGCGTCTTTGTGTTTGAGAGGTATAACCGACATTGCTTCAAAGCATTTTTTTGTTCCTGGGTTACTAAATGTACAATGGCCCATGTTCGTTGAAATAGAATTTACAAAAATACAGACCAAATGGGGTATAAATTTATTGGTTCTTTTTTGGCAAGTTATTGGCTATTGATAAATTGTGAAATCTTAGCGGAATCAAATGGAGACAACAAAATAATGTTAATATTATTCAGGACAAATTATATATAGACTCATCCCCTCAGCAAAAGTTGAAACAAGTGCAGTAACAAGATTTTAGTCAATTTAAACTTACATTTGGGATAGCTTTGGGATTTGGGACCCCCACCCCCACAACCCCTCTGACAGAACTATGGAATGCACAGTAGAATCATCAATAGTTCACCGGTAATTCATTTTAATAATTTCACATTGTCAAAGTAATGAGAGTTTAGTAGAAATCAAAAGCAGCTTTAAAATTCCCTAATTGAATAAGAAATTGGAAACATGTTCGTTTTCAGGATTCATCAATAATAATTCCTTTTACCAATTGTAACTGGTAAAACATTGTCAAAACAATGTTAAAACATTGTCAAAGTAATGGGAATTTAGTAGGAAGAAAAAATAAAATCTCTTTGAAGTACTGGAAATTTGACGTTTTGCAACAATTTTTTTATTTCTAGAGCAAACATTCCCAAAATCAGTAAGCTCAAAAAAATTTTGTATTTCCCAAAATATGTGTTCATTCTGAAACATTTTTGTAACTCAAGCTGAGGGGATAAGTGTTAAGGATTTTAGAAGTCATATTTGTACACATGGGCCACTGTATATAATTAGTACCAAACTACAAGTACCACAGACATGCATATAGCCAAGCAGATCTATGCCAAGTTTCAACTACATAAAAACAAATTTTAAAAAAACTCAATCAATTTAGAAAGTGGATAAGACTTCTGAGTAATGTGAATTTTGGAAATGGAATGGGAAAAGATTTTAATCTGGAACTCAGATCTATTAAGTCCAATCTATTATTATTTTTTTCATCCCTGTCAATTCTTGTTTTGATTTGAATGTAATGTAATTGTTTTGATGGTACACCCAATCAGCAGTAAAATAAAACCCTTTCAGGGGAAGGGGGGCCAAGGGAGTCTGAGCTTTCACTTTTCAGATTTTTCCATCTAATGACTCAACAAATCAAAATATTTGACAATAACTGTTTTTTGTGATAGACTTGGCATCCACATAAAAAGTTACTTTTGGGGCCTGTATGGTATCAGTTTGACCACAATTTTATAATATAGTGGGTCCCCTATGAAGCAGAGGAAATATAGTAATAAATATGTATGGCACAAAGTACAAACAGAAATAAACATTGTATCCACTTCCAAATTGTTTGAACAATTAGATAAAAAGCCATAAAATAAAATACTTTTAAGTAAGCATGTCTGTGGTCTTGCGTAATCCAAAGCAGAACTTGGTTTACATCATGCATTGCAATGATCAAATCCAAACGTTCAACCACGGCAAATTCAGGAAATTTAATTGGAAGAGAGGGGGGGGGGGGGGGGGGGGGGTACTCAAAACAAAAAAAAAACCTTAAAGCAAGGCTGCTGCCTAACGGGCGCCCGGTCGCCTGGGGCGCCTAAGTTACGAGTGCGGGCGACTAAATTTTTGTTCAAGGAGCCCGGATGGGCGCCTAAGCATAGATTTTCCATTCTCATCTAATGACTTCAATTTCCTTGTAACTTTGTTCCACTGGCGTAAGATATATCCCGTTTAAAACCATAAGCGCTTCATTTCAAAACGGAAATACTAAAATTGTCCACAATAGAGATAATTTTAGCGTATAAATACGTGCAACTTCGAAAACCAATTATTTTCGACTGTTTAGGACTGGGACTGACTCCCAAATATGGAATGAAGAATGAATAGTATTATGGGCTGCTTCACGCTTCGTTCGCTACGTTGATGTTCTGGAGGATGTTGGAGGAGTTTATAGTGAATGTGAAGTAAACATTTTACCGATACAAAAGTGAAATCAATCTCCTGGACCATTCATGCATCAGGTCTGATCATGACAATTTTAATCTGCAAAAGCTTGATACAAAAACCTTTTCAACAAGCCTAAAATAATGTGCAGAATGTTTTGATGTTACACTTACGAATTACTGTAATTAAGCTTGTTATTTAACTCAAACTTTTATTTTTTCACTTTAGAGAACGCTTAATTTCATAACAACAGAAAATGTGTGCCTTTTCTGTGACATTCTTATCAGCTACCGCTTTTTGTGGATCAAGTTTGTTTGTTTGTTCATTCGAACTGTTTCGTGTTTATCTCGGTTATTGAACCGTGCAAGGAGAACATTACTCTTGAAAATAATAATTTGCTAGAAACTTTGCTGAAAACAGTTTGAATAACATGAATTGTTTTTAAAACTACTAAAATCTATTGTATAAGCAACTCATTTGAAAAGCCTAGAAACTGTTTTTTTTTTCACAACTTAGTTTTTCTGGTCTATTTTTGACAACTGATTATGAAATGTAGATAAGATCAGAATTTAATTAAAGTGTTTACACAGGTGTTTTGACTTTTTACTACCTTTGCCTTAACCTTCAAATAGACCTGCTAAATTGTAATCTTGGTTCTGTTAAACCTTAATTACTAACAATAATTCAAGTTCTTTAGTGAGCTTGCTGTGCAAAAGTGAAATAATAATTTTGCTGCTTCATGCTTCATTGATTTTGCTTCAAAACTTTGGATGTTCAAAACTCCTATTAAACATTGTTTTATTTGTTCTACACATTTTTAACCTACTTTATCCAACATTCATCACAGCACAATATACTGGTTGGATTTTCAAACTCATTTTCAGCCTAGAGAAACTTTCTAATATACACACTCCTGTTCGTCACCCAATCAGTGTAAAAAGGGTTTTATCGAAGGAGAGGCTCGGTTAAATAAACTTTCGAGTTAAGAAAGCTGGAATTTCTCACACAACTATTTGAGGGAGGTTACCTTCAGAAGCTTTCAGAAAAAAATCTTGTCCGAAGGAGTTTTCTGTTCACGTACAAAGGCTCTACTGACAAAATAAAATGTGTGTGCATGTGGAAGGGGACGGTAGGGGGGGGGGGGGGAGGGGGGCTGCTCCCCAGACCCCTCTCCTAGATTTTTTTTCTTTTACCCCACCCCCTCCCCCGAGGATTGACCATGGCAACTTTTAGGCTGGGCTCCTAAAATAATGGCTTGGGCTCCTAACTTTTGACGTTAGGAGCCCGAAGGGCTCCTTAGAAATTTCCTTAGGCAGCAGCCTTGCTTAAAGAGAAACAGATACCTCTGACTTTCCACCAAAACGGATCATGAAATAATTTTGACTGGCAATAATAAAAACACATAAGCAAGTAAATGGCCTAAAGCCCAGGAGTATCAGCATGTTTAATCAGCGTGATTGTCTCAGCAAAGGTGGTCTGGAGAAAATTTGTCACTGGTGATTGAAGTGAGTGGAAGTCATCTTAAAAGTCAAGTGAAAAGTTCTTTGTCAGTCAATTGTCTGGAGTCTCTGGCCACTGAAAATGATTGACCAGTAATGCTCAGGTTTTTGATAATTTTGTCAGTCCAGTAGTTTGGAGTGTGAAGAACATGGAAAGGAAACCTTAGAACTGTTTTCCACAGCTTTAGATTAATATCATCTCCGATTTTTCCCTGATGTTTACAAAAAAGCCCTGACTGATTCCTGGGGGTATGTACCTAAAAGGTATGCCCTTGGGGGATTCTCCTGAAGGAACCAGGTTGAGTTTTAATTTGATCAATGCATAAGAACACAAGTGTTTACCTGGTTCCTGGATTGCAATACATCAGCAACCTAGAATAATTATGCTAATGGTGTAGTCTTGTCGTGTCCTGAAGCACTGTCTCCTGTCTCAACCTGTTTGTAAAAAAAAAGAAATAGAAAAATTTAGAAAAAAATTATTTCTAATGAGTAGTGTAGTTCTTCTGCTTCCTGGCCTGCTTTCATCAATAAATTCCAACTGTCACCTTGTCGTGTACAATTCACAACTTGCTAATAACATTAGGATTGTCGTTGAAGAAAGTGGGGAATAAACAGTTCGGTAGAAGAGAAATTCGATTAAAGTTTGGTTTGCTATTTTTTTTAAGTGGTGGTGTCAAAATGCTGGTCCTCAATTTACATTTTGGTCCAAGAAAAAATATTTTTGACAATTAAAAGGTCATCTTTCAAGCGTGGTTCAAACGAGCGACTGTAAACAACAGTGGTGGCAAAGAGAAACGGCACGTGAGCCACAGGAATTTCTGGAATTTGTCAACGAAAGTGGGCAGGGTAGCAAGGCAAAGGAGAGATACAGAAGAGGGAAGGGTAAGCACCCACAGAGCATTGGTCAGACTTCATTTGCAGGCACTTTACTCCAAACGTCTTCTTAGACAGACAGAAGCCAACAACAAGCCAAGGACATGGTAGGGTTTTGGCGTTCTAGTCTAGAATAGCCGGGATCCATATTCGCAGTCACTCAGTCAATGACTAAACAAATAAAAAATCGTACAGACAACAAAATCAACATGAAAACTCTTCGGCCGGAGACTTAATGAAAAAAAAAGACCATTTATTAAATTTTCTCATGAGTCATGTGTGTTCTGACCCCTTGTTGTCCATTCATAACTTTCAGAAAACAGAGAATAATTTGCATCTTGGATGATGCGGTATTTTCCATGTCTTGAATGAAATAATTGAAGGCTCAATTTTCAAGATGTCAACTGCTGATAATTTTTACTCCATCTGCATCCATTAAAACACATGGCGATAGCATCAGCTGAGATTTTGCTCAAAATGTGGTGTTATTTTGACAGTGTGATGCCGCAAGCAAATAGAAAAAGTACAGTAGAACCCCTATTAAGCGGCCACCCATTAAGCGACCAACCCCTATTTAAGCAGCCAGTAACTGGAGTCCCCAAAACTACTGTCAGTAAAAACTGTTAATAAAACCCCTTTTAAATGGCCACCTCTATTAAGTGGCCATGGCCACCTTGAGCATTTTTCTGTTGTTTTACCCCTATTTAGAGGCCAGCAAGGATGTAATATATGTTGTTTGTTTTGTTTTCAACAATCTTAGACAGACCGGAGTCAAAAAAAGAAAGTGATGGCTGATTAATCATTCAAACACAGGTTTACTGTCGTCTTCATGTGATTCTGTTATTCCTTTTCATGCTATTTTGTATTGAAGAACTGTTACCTTTTTAAAATGCGTTACGCTAATTTCTGATGAACCCCTATACTGCTTAATAGGGGTTCTACTGTAGTTCTAGTGCTTCGGAGAAACAAACAAAATATGAGCAAGAGGAGAGAAAGCGCTCTTTTAGCTGTGAGGAAGCTGTTGAGATGATTGATGGAGCTGAAGAGAATGTAGCTTTAGACCTGGATGTGGTTGATACTGCCTGTGATTCAGATGGCTATGACAGTGGAGTTGATGATCCAAATGCAAGTGATTTCAACAGAGACATTGAGGAATGAGAAGTAGAAATAAAAATAAATTTCCATTTATTTGTTGGGCAAGCTAAATTCTGCCAGGACAAGTATGTCATCTTGCAATGCATACTTGCCCGGCTGATGACTTGGAAAAACATAGGCACGCTAAGCGTGCAGGAGTTATTTTTTCAATTGATTGGGTGGCTTGTGGTAAGACTGGGATGGTTTATTTCATGGGTTGAGCTATTTGTGCATGGTGCATCACTAACTACATAGCCCCTTACTACGACTAAGAGGCATTTTTTGGAAAAAAAAATGCTTTCAGACAAAACAATCTTTACGTGCAATTTGTTACGTCAAAACTGTTTCGTTCAATAGTCAATTTTGATCATTTAAAAAAAACAAGAACTAATTTAATTGTCAAAATGTCACGAAATGGCTTATTCTGTTAGCGCTTATTTTGTTGCTAGCTTTTTTGTTACAGGATACTTTTGTGTTTTTGTCACACTGTAAAACGATACCTTTGTTTCTTTTAAAACGCATGTAACATGACACTTTTGTTTTTCTTGACAACACCATGTCTCCATTGAGTAATTGAAAAGTAATAAACGAACTAAATCAAAAACTATATTTTTAGGAAAGCTTTTAAAGCGTAGTACACCTGGAGTATTTGTTTCCTGTCGTAAAATGTAAATTTTCATTCAACAAAGAGGAACAAGAACTAATTAATTTTAGTTATCAAACTGTCACGGAATGACATGCTCTTATTCTAGCCTGTTGCCGCTATCGATCGTTGTTAATTTTAAAAGCAAAACCATTTTAAAGTCAATACCCATACCAGTTAATTAAATGTCTAAACGTGGTGTGTTTAAGGTATAAACATAAACGCTACTTGCCCGAGAGTCAGTGAATCAACCAAGATGCTAAAGAGACTAATTAAATTAATAATGCGGTTTTCAGTTGGCAACACGGAGTCTCAAGCAATATTAAATTTAGGAAGTTTCCTTGTCACAAACTTTTAAAACAAGAGGCCACAACACACTCTGAAGAAAATTCCTTGCCACTTTTATGACTTTTTGTAAACACAGTATTAACATCACAATGAGAACATTACTCTTCAAATCTATGGTCAATGAAACTAACCCGTCCTAAACAAACGCTCGAATAACAATTTAGTGTTGGGTCTTTTGCTGGCGGCGTGTGCATTGTAAGCAGGCGAGCATTTCAAATCCGGGGTTAATTCACAACTCACCGATTCCCCCTCCTACAAATCTAAAATCTTTGAATGAAATCATTCGCTTACAACTGTGTCAGATTACTTCCTCTTTATAAACTGCAATTTCATTGGTTCTGATAGTACCTCAAACCTGATTGGTGTGACAAACAAACATACGTCACTGACTGACTGACTGACTGACTGACTACACGGTCCATCTCGCCGACTAAAGAGTTATTTTTGGAAAAAATAACTCAAAAAGAAATATATAGATCCCTGGAATATAGTGTTGCAAAATACAACTGAGCGTGGTATATTATGGCGCATGAGTTTCAGAGTCACAACTCCAACCTAAAGCTATACATAAGCCTACTCTAACCAAACCCCCCGCCTACCCCTTCCCACCCCCCACCCCCCCCACCCGCCTCAACAGACAACACGGCGGCCTCGAGAATTGCGGTCGTTTCGCCCGATGGTGCCTTCGCCCGAAGACGTTTCGCCCGATCTCAGAGTCGATTTGCCCGAAGAAAAAGTCGATTCGCCCGGACCAAGAGTCGATTCGCCCGGACTAACAGTCGATTCGCCCGGACTAATAAAAGTGTGTTTTGTTTGCTTAACTTAATCAAACATATAGCATTGAAACGAACAAGTTAAAACTTTCACTGTTGAAACGAATAAGTTATCACTTTCACTGACAATGGAGCAGGGATTAGTAAGGTTAAGCGAGGTCCGTGTTCAAAGCGTCGTGCGGTTCGAATGTTCATAAGTTTGAATATAAAGTTAAGCGAGGACAGCGACGCTTTCATGTTCAAAGCATCTATTCACGTCTTCACAAGTTTGAATAAAAAGTTAAACACGTCGGTTCTATGTTCAAAGCGTCTGCTCGCATTCAGTTCACAAGTTTGAATAAAACGTTAAGCGAGGTCCGTGTTCAAAGCGTCGTGCGGTTCGAATGTTCATAAGTTTGAATATAAAGTTAAGCGAGGACAGCGACGCTTTCATGTTCAAAGCATCTATTCACGTATTCACAAGTTTGAATAAAAAGTTAAACACGTCGGTTCTATGTTCAAAGCGTCTGCTCGCATTCAGTTCACAAGTTTGAATAAAACGTTAAGCGAGGTCCGTGTTCAAAGCGTCGTGCGGTTCGAATGTTCATAAGTTTGAATAAAAAGTTAAGCGAGGACAGCGACGTTTCATGTTCAAAGCATCTATTCACGTCTTCACAAGTTTGAATAAAAAGTTAAACACGGTTTTATGTTCAAAGCGTCTGCTCGCATTCAGTTCACAAGTTTGAATGAACCGTTAAGCGAGGCCCGTGTTCAAAGCGTCGTGCGGTTCGAATGTTCATAAGTTTGAATAAAAAGTTAAGCGAGGGCAGCGACGTTTCATGTTCAAAGCATCTATTCACGTCTTCACAAGTTTGAATAAAAAGTTAAACACGGTTTTATGTTCAAAGCGTCTGCTCGCATTCAGTTCACAAGTTTGAATAAAACGTTAAGCGAGGTCCGTGTTCAAAGCGTCGTGCGGTTCGAATGTTCATAAGTTTGAATAAAAAGTTAAGTCAATAGAATTTGAAAAGATAACTGAAGCTTACTCTTGCAAAAAAAATCTCACCTTTTCACTAGTCAATAGAATTTGGGACCAATACGCGTCCAAAGATAAATCAGCAGAGCAGTTGCTCAGAGCATGCAGTAAACTTTACGGACCAGTTCGGTTATCTTAAGTTAGAATCTTTCTTAAAAAAGATGTTCGTGTATAAGGTCTTTTTGATTTAAGCTTGACGTAAATATTTATTCGCTGTTTATACATCATTGTCAATAGGGTTCGTATAGGTTCATATAGCATTGTATAGGTTAGGATAATATCTTAATAAGATGTTCGTGTATATAAGCTCGGATAAGGGTTTCAAACGGAATTACATAGATTTCGTTTGTCAAGTCGGGTTGACAGCGTAAACGCCATACGTTAAATGTGATCATGACTAAAACGATTATATGTACTACAAACACCAAAAAGGGAATACGAATAACCAGAAGTCCATAACTAGAAGTCTACATCTCTGTCTTTCGCGTGTACCTCGCGCTCCTCGCGTGTAGGCTATTTTTAGAACAGCTTTGCCGCGAACAAGTAGCCAATCACATTGAAGTATTTTTTAATTCGCGCCTTTGATTGGTTGAACAAATTTTTGAAGAAAAGCAGAACTGCAGAGGACGAGTGAACTCGAGCGAACGGCATTACAAAATTTCTGTTTGTTGGTCATCGTAATTTCCGTTTTGTGAGGATTAAATCGTCCGGACAAGAATCATCAGGCCATCTTTCATCGATGACGATAGCATCGAAGTTGTAAAAATTCGGAGCATCCAAATAAGCGAGAGGACCTCAGTGTTAATTTTCAATTTTTGCAGTCAGAATACGAAATGGCAGCGGGCAAGATAGACTATTAAATTCCGAGTCAAATTCAAAATGCGAAGACACTAAAGATTAATGGTACTCTCAAGATGAAGACAGGCATTAAGAGAGCAAGTGCATTTTGGCACAGGTTCGTTGCTATTTTGTTATGGACTTCTGGAATAACGGATGTATCTATGGACAGAGTTTGTACGCAAGAAACGCGTGATAAATCGAAGTGTCCATACGCAGCGTGATTCATAGATGTTTGTTTCCAATAACAATAAGAACATACTTGATCAACCAGTATTTTATTAGTCCGGGCGAAACGACTCTTAGTCCGGGCGAATCGACTCTTGGTCCGGGCGAATCGACTTTTTCTTCGGGCAAATCGACTCTGAGATCGGGCGAAACGTCTTCGGGCGAAAGCACCATCGGGCGAAACGACCTGATACCGGCCTCGACATTGACTTATCAGACTTATCAAATTAAACAGGGCAATGGATGCTTAGTTAGTTATAGTTACAAAGTAAAACACTCAACAAGGGAAAGAAGCGCTTATTTCCACAGTCAACTCCCTAAAAACCACATTTAGAACTGATTTCTTTAATAATAGCTTACCTGCACACATTGTTGAAACATCCATCCCGCACGACACTCACACAGCTCTGTCTAACTCTCCAGCTGTACGTGGAGAAATCAGTGAATACCTAAAGATGTTACACAGTGATAAAAAGAATATCATTTTTACCACTGAAGGATGACAAAAGAGAAAAGGAACCACGCTAAATTACTTACATGTACTTACCTCTCTCAAGCTTCGTATTTAGCACTTCGGCAACATGGCGGCAGTGACAGTCCTTGCAAAGAATGCTGGGAAGTTTCATGCAACTCGCGCGTGACCGGGGTGACCCCACAGTAGCCTGTGTACAGCCGTTCCTTCAAAAAATTGAGGAAGAGATTCGAGATTCTCGTCGGGGACTCAAACTTTTCTCTGTCCCACGTTTGCGACATGTTGAATATTTCATCTTTCACAGTTTCATGAAGACGACAACAAACTTGTGTTTGAATGGTTTTCTTAGTTGTCACTTTCTATATTAGACTCTTGTCTGTCAGAGCTCATTGAAGGCAAAGCCAAACTTTATTTATTATATTGCTGCTGGCTGCTAAATGGAGGAAGTAAAATCAATAGAAGAACGCTGATCGGGACGGCCAAAAGGTGGCCGCGGCGGGACTTAATAGGGAGTGGCCGCTTATTAAATAGTAGTGGAAATACCATTGCGGAAATATTGCGAATATGCGCAAACGTATCGCTGTTGAAAGTTTGCGAAATGTGTGGGAAGAAAACGGAGAAGGAACCTCCTTAAAGCCTGGGTGCGTGATCTTCCCTTTACATTGACACCAGTTGATGAAATTAGCTAGTTATCGCTGATGTGATATGGGCATATCGGTGACGCCGTGACATTTCAATTATTTAAATATTTGTTTATACTTTATTTCTTTTATTTTGTCCCTTTTTTAAAAAAATAAAATATTTTCATTCTGAAGTCCTGAGTCCACTGTCAAGCGTCCCAATCCAGAGTCCAAGGTTCAATGGCTCACTGATGCTTCACCTCGTTTTCAAAGCGAGGCACGTTCCCGCCAAATTTTGCCCCATCGTTGGATCGTTGTCAGAAAACAACGTGCTTTGTGTTGGCTCGACGATAGGTGACAGCCATGGACGATTTAATGGGGATGTTAAGCAAAGAGTTTGGCACAATGATAACAATTTTCAACCCCATTTATCCGCTGCAGTTTGAACGATTTGGAGACGGAAACCCAGATGAGGATCCCGAGTTCAAATACCATTTAGCGAGTCTGCAACAGAGGCACGGAGTGGCTGGCGAACTCGGTGTGGACGAGAGTTTCTACTCGAGCGTTGCGATTTACAAAGCCGAAAAGAAAGCAAGAATGGCTTACGTATTGGAGGATCCTACAGCTGAAGCAAAAGCAGCGCTTAAAATATCGCCATACTGCCCTGAGGCGTACAATGTGTTCGCTCAGTTCGAGGCGAAAACATACGATGAAGCTCTTGGTAAGTTTCACGCTGTCAGTTGATTGAAAGAAATGTATATTGCATCCGTTTCGGTTAGTATTTAATCAGAAAGACATAATTACGTTTAATAAAGTTCGTAATCATAAGCTTAATCTTATGTCCTCATTTCGAGTAGGCTTTCCAGGCCAAGATATTTCACGAAGTTTTTGATTACATTACAAAGGTCTTCGAATTGCGGCGTGTGGATTGTAATCCGATATTGACGAGTATGTAGCAAAAAGTATTTGTAGTAAACACGAAAGCGATATTTGCATTTCGTCGTTGTTGTGGTTTCGGGTGCTGGTGTTGTAATCGGAGGTCCCGGGTTCAAGCCCTCGACCCTGCCACTAGCTGGATTTGTTCTCGGTTGTCCCGAGTTCAAATCCTCGGTCACGCTTTGTATATAGCCAGCTGGTCTGCCTCCTGTCAGTTGGGATTTTTAACCATTAGTCTGAAATGTCATCCGTCCTCTCTTCCTTACCCCCCAGAGGAGGGGCGCGGGTCCTTCTCACCCGTGCCCCTCCTCTGGGAGGTAAGGAAGAGAGGACGGATGACATTTCAGACTATTTAACCATATTATGTTTCATTTAAAATATTTGTTTCCTATGTTTCAGTGGCATGCCTGCAAACTAGCTATCATGAAGCTAAGTGCATGACCACTATGATTTTACACTCTTGTTTAAATTACTTGCAAGGATATTCTTATCCAATGACCTACTTATTTGAAGAATGATGGTGAATGATATCCTGCAAATATTGTGAGTACTTTCACTGTCCCAGGATTGAAATTTAATGAGAGATTTCATCTTCCTGGACAAAAGTTAAAAATTATCGACTCTCTTGGTAAGAAACAGTCTCTAATGTATTTATACAGATATGTTCCATTAAACTGATCTGGCTGTCCCTTGTGATACTTCATTTTAAAACTTGAATACATTCTTGAAACACCTTTTCTGTTGTGTATAAATAATGAAGATGGTAAATTTTATGCTTGGTGAAAAATTACACCCTAAATGACAAAGATGGAATATTGATTAGTCACGAGCGTGGGACAAAGAAAAAATCCCCAACGGGAATCGAACCCATTCCATTCTTGTGCATACAGTGTAGAAAAACAATTATCACTTCTCCTAAACAATGAAAATTCAACTGTTATTCCAGCCTTGTTGACCTCACACCTGGACAGCTTGCAGTTGGGGTGGTGAACGCCAGTGAACACTTTTATAACTTTTAAAAGACAAACAAAATTATGCAAAATTATTATGTGTGGGTAGTGATGTATTTGAAAAAATGTAAAAATATTATGGTGAGCTGAATATATAGATAATCATTTCTTATTGCATCAGGTTTCTACAACAAGGCTGTGGAAGTAGCACCAAACGTTAGTGATGAGTTCGACAAAGAGGTGTCTGAGGGAAGGTGCTGGGGACTGAATCATCTGCGGAGCTATTTTCGTGCCGTGCATGGCCAAGCCAACACCTTGCGTAAGATGGGAAGGTACAAGGAATCACTCAAAAAGTATCTTGAACTGGAGAAGCTGGATTCAAAGTTCTACAGGTACAGTCTTCGTAATAATGGCAAGTTGTGTTAGCAAAAGCGATCGTAGCAGTGGCAGAACTAGAGGACCCTGCCCTCCCTTTTTTTGCAAAAAAGGATCCCAGTGAACACCCCTCCCCTCTCAGCCCCTGAACACCTCTGGTACCACAGCCATTTGGTATTTACAAGACAACTTAACAGTTGCAAAGACCTGCTCGCAACAGCTTTATGTCTTTGTAGAACATCGAACCAGCGCCATTGAGAACTTGGGTTCAAATCTCAGTTTACATGTATTTGGATTGTGACTGTCAGTTCTATAATTAATTAAATTAAGCTGTTCAATCGTAATTGTAATTAAGGCCCAGGAGTTATGTGAAGCCAACACTTCTTACCTGCTTATTCCTTTCCTGTGCCCCACAGTTACTGGAGCTCTCTTGTAATGTGTGATTTGTTTTTTTTAAACTTCCACAGCTGGTCATCATTTGCCAACTGGAGGTACCATGTTCTGGAAGTGTACATGAAAATGGGTGATGACAAGGGAGCTCTCAAGTTTGCTCATAAAAAATCCAATTTAGAAGCTTTCCGTCTCTCTTCCTCGTGTGGAGCATGGTTTTGGACTAAAGCATTGCTTGACTACCGTTACAAGGAACAAAGGGGCTTTGCTGAGGACTTTTTTGATATAGTGCCAAACACAGACGACCCAGAATCAAGAAATCTGTTTCATAGCTTTGAAGGCACAATTCTTAGAGCTTTTCAAGCATCACCCGAGACCCTGAATTTTCTGACTGGAGAGCGCAAGCTTCCAAACTGTCGCATTCCCTTTCATATGGGAAACTGGGCATCACTGTCTAATGTGGGCAGTTACTGTCTGTCCAATGCTGAACTTTGGCGTAACACTCCTGGAGCACTGGAGTGGGCTGCCCGCAATGTTCGAACATTCCTTTGCTCGCTGATCTTGAATCAAGACATTGAATGCTGTAAAGCATTGAAGATCAAATGCAATGCCAGTCAGTTTGAAGCAATGCTCAGCAAAGGCATATTCCCAGATGCAAGGGTGGACAAAAATGGCAAGACATTGGTGCATGTGGCTGCATGCAACGAAAAGCCGCAGCTGTTGAGGATGCTACTTGATGCTGGTGCCAAGGTGAAAACCAGCACAACAAGAATTCCACAGCCACTGCACATGGCCTGTTATTACAACTTTAATCCAAAAATCATCAAGGTTCTTTGCAATGCAGGTAATTGTGTTTTAGCAAGCAACAATATTTTTTGCGTTATACATGTAGCTACAACCATTAATTTACTTAAAGCCTACATACATGCATACACTCGGTCTTCCTTCTGGACTGGATTTCAAGGCCTAACTTAATGATCCATGCTCCTTGTATTTTTCTATATAATTAATTTTATTTCTACACCTTTCTACGTGTTGTTGCAATGCAAAGATGTAATTCATGCATCTCTCAAAGAAAAGTTCTTTTGTGCAATAACTGTTAATCTTGACTACAATTTTATGGGTTTATGCCGTGTACAATGTAAACATTAGGGACCAATGCACCTATAAAATAACAAACCTATGGCCTTTTTTTGTTGCTTTTTCAGGTGCTGACCCAACTGACAAGTGTGGTATTCACTACTCTCCTTTGCAAATGGCAGCTGAACAGGGTGCTATTACAGCCTTCAAAACTGCATTCGAGTGCCTTCCGGCTCACCGCAAGAAAGACCAGGGGGTCCTTGACAGCATTCTGCTTGCCGTGTTCCAGAGCTCATGTTATGAGTGCGTCACAGGCCTTGGAGACCTCTGCCAGCGTTGCCTCGGTGGTGACACAGCACACCCAACAGATGCCACCTGGACTGGAGTTCTTGACTTCCTCACAGAGCTCAACTACAAACCATCTAAAAAGTATTTGGAAAGTATGAAGGAATTTCCTGGAAAAAGGAAACTTTTTGCTTATTACAGCAGCAAGCTGCGAGGTGAGGAACCAAGTGTTATTGCAGAAGGTCCAGGCTTGGGTCGAAGACCACTGTCACTCATGCAGCCATCAAGCCTGTCTGATGTTTTGTCGGCACTGGGTCAGTTCGGAGACCTTCCTTACAACAGCAGTGCATTACAAAAGCAGCTGCAGAGTACCAAAGCAATCCTGCCCAAGTCAGCAACATGCGGGAATTGTAAAGAAAGGGAAAAGAAAATGATGGTTTGCGGACAATGCCGGCAAGTTTATTATTGCTCAAGGGAATGCCAGAAAAAGAATTGGAAGGAACACAAGAAATCATGCTCACCCAGAAGAGAGTGATGAAGAGTCAAACAATTTGAAACATTTATCTCTTAGGATCAATACGGTACGTTGCAGCAGTTTCTAAAATGCTTTTTGTCATGTTGATCAAGAGACTTATTCATTACTGGCTATGTTTTCATGAATCACCTCTTTCACTGATGGTTGCAAAACATTCAGAGGTTTTTCATTTGGACTGAAAGGAATTGTTTGGTTCACAGACCACCAATTAATGTTGGTCAATACATTGATGTGTTGGATGGACCATAATCTTTTTGGAAGGGGGTGGGGGGTGAAATGAAAAATCCTGAAAAGCAAAAAAGCCCAAATAAATTTTTTGCAGACATGAAAAAAAAAATTGTCTGCAGGAAGATGCTACCAGAAAAAAATGTTTGCACAGACAACAACACAGAAAAAAATTGTTTCACTTGTCTTTTCACCCCCAACTCCCACCCCCTCCAAAAAAAAATGGTCCATCCCTTATAAGCTTACCACATTACAAGTTATCTCTGATAGTACTATTAGGAAGCACATTGATATATGAAGACCCCCAAAGTGTATAACAGGCTGCTTCTGGTACTCGCGTATTTCCCATAATTTATTGATTTAAACAGATGTATACAATTATTCATTTTCATATTATATTTGTCTATTGATGATTTGTGACACTAACTGTTTCTGTAACGTTGAAGATTGACAGAACATTTTTTTAAAAAATACTTTCAATTGAGCTTCAATGAGAGAAAGTCAAAGAAACCATTTTAAAGAGAAAAATGAGCAACTTGAATCATATTTAAAATTTTATTGAAGAGTTAATTTAACATTACTTATGAAGGTTTCTAAAGAATGATGCTGTAATAGTTAATAAAATAAATGAAGTAAGAGTTGTAAAATTGTTACAGTTAAATAATTTTAAGTACATTTTGAAAGAATTGCCTCAGACATTGTACTGAAGTTAATAAGACAGTGATCTTTTACAAGTTACATGTCTTGAACATAAGTTCAGGTTATATAAAATAATATTATATGGCACAGTCAGCATATTAAAAACGTTTTAAGGAGTTATGTAATTTGTTACTGTTACTTAATGGTTTGTAATAAATAACATACAGTTGAAGCTCGCCATCTCGAACTCAGTTGTCTCGAACTTCTTACTACCTCATACTTATATCCAACTCCCCTGGATTTGCTTTTTCAGTCATTTATCTTCAGCTATATCAATCATCCTGCTTTCTTCTTTCCCTTGAGAGTTCCGAGATGGTGGGATTAAACTGTAATTATGAATATTTGATGGCTTGTTTATTTGATGTTACATAGACCCTCCTGATTACACAATTTTGGGTAAGAATGTCATATAACAGGGTTTGCACTGCTCCTGGAATTCCTTAGTCTGTGAGTGCAGACCCATTTCCAGCTGTAGCTTAGACACTACTGGGAAATTCTCTCTTTTTCCCACCTACTCTTGGAAAACCCTACAATTTAAAAAAGCTACTGAAATGCTGTCATAACCTTTCCCACCAAATCTTGGTAAGTCAGTTACATGAAAAGGATATTTTTTTTTAAGTGTCTACCCCATGAAATAATAATAATATAGTTAAATTTTAATTAGTGCTTTAATTAATAAATCACTTTGCAAAAAATTTGACAATTTTTTAAACAAAATTAACGTTGAACAAATCTTGCGCAATGTGCTTCAACCAATCAGTGAACAAGACATTGCACATTGCAGTTGACCAAGCACAGATATACAATATGGTACAAATGTGTTTCCGGGTGCCACTTTGTAAGATGCTGCATCTGTTTCATGGCTGTAAGTTGTGTTCAGTTGTTACATGAATCCTTTCAGGTATATACAAACTTGGCACTCTTGGACTTGAAGTTCGGCTTGTGATTTACTTTCCAGCTTCTCTCTGTATTACTCCCGATCTACTATGGCATCTAGGTCAGTGCAATATACAACCACACCTTCACAACGACAGTGTGATCTGCGACTTTGATCAAACCATCTCAGACCAATGAAATGAGTTACAACCACATGTATCAACTCTTTTTGAAGTGCTTTGATTTACCATGAGTATGAAGCTGCTTTCTCTTTTTGCTTTTCCCAGGTTGAACGTCTTGCTGGTGAACACTTTTCTTGTTGCTTCTCTTCCTTGTGAACTTCTTGTGACTCTTTTGCTTTTTGGGAGTAGCTCTACAAAATTAACGTAAGCAGTGGAATATTGTTAAAAAAAGTAGCTTGACATTAAGTTGCAAGTAGATTTACCCTTCTTTGTCAGTTGTTTGTAAAAAGTTGAAATTGTGTGGTTCCAGAAAATATCCATACTCCCCCACAGAAGGGATTGGAAATTCCGGGGAGGAGGGGGGTCTCAAAGAGCCAAAAATTTAAAGCAATGTATGAAGCCAAATTGGGATTTCTGGAGGGGTGGGGTGGGGGAGGCATAGGGCAAATCCCTTCCTTGGGGGGGGGGGGGGGAATGGATATTTTCTAGAACCACACATTGTGCTTTGAGGTACCCCTAACCAGTTTATATTAGTAGTTAGTTAGTGTGCCATAACTGCTATTTAAAGGCATGTTGCAAAACTCAACTGTCTTGTCTGGTGCATTTGTCAAGTGTATATACACACTAGAATTAATTTCACTATATGTAAGCTGACATCAGATCCCTCCCTCAACATTGATTGTGAAGTCCTATGAGGTGCAGAGGTGAATAAAATTAATGCTTCATAATTTGAATTTTGTATAAATTTTCATTTTTTTCTTGGTAGCCTATCATGTAATATTGCTACTTGAAGTAGAAGCTCTATACTTAGCTCATACTGACCAACTCCACACCACACCATCTTGTATCTTTCTTTACATAGCATGAAGCAACTAGGAATATGGCAACTTTCCATGGATGGTATGAGCCTTTTGCAGGGGTGAATTTAATGAAACATTTACAAGTGTAATCTACAGGTGTAGTTATTGTTTTAGAGGCAGCAAACAATAGCTACACTTGTAAATTACACTTAACACTTTTATTAAAATTGTCTGTGACAGTGTCACTTTAACAGCTAACAGTTTCCCTGTACTCATTTATACTGGATGGAGAAACGCCCTGTGAGTGTCTTGCCTAAGAAAACAGCACAATGACCTTGGGCTGGAGCTTGAACTTTGCCTGTTCCTTCCTAAGTTCAGTGTGCTCTAAAGCCCAGTTCAAACATTGTGTTTCTGCTGTACCAAACCTAATTGCAATAGGTTTGACTGTAGTACAGTATGTATATGGTTAGTTCAGCATGGCAGAAGCAGGACGATGCTAAAAGGTTATAGGAGACACAGGAACATTACAGACTGCAAGTATAATGAAGACCTGACAAATTTAAATAAACAGTTACAGTGGAGACAAAAGTGTAGAACCTTCCTGCCACCCTTACATTTGCCAGGGTGTGCCCAACAACCTTAGTCCCATTTACTGCCAAATGGTTGTCAACTTTATTGTGTACTAATTATGTTAAGTGTCCAAAGTTGTTAATTAGAAATTAAGGTAACTGCTTACTTTTCAGTCCTTTTAACCAGGGAATTATTCTGTTCCTCGGCAGGTAAATTACTTGAATTATCTTGTTGTGATTTAACTGTTTCCATCACACCCTTCAAATTAAAGAACATGAACAAGAATAATTAGGAGCACTGTCTAAAATAAAGAGTCAGAATGGTGTACAAGCAGATACTTATCATTGGTGCTGGACCAACAACTGTTAACTGACTTAAGAAATGACCATTATTCCTTGAAAATAAGCACCCCCCGCCCCCCCCCCCCCCCCCTCCCCTGTATACAGTAGTATAATAAGTAGTATAATAAAGCAAACTAAAAAATAAATAACTACCGGTATGTAATTACATGTAGCACAGACTGTGCTAAATGAGGACAGGACACTAATAAAACATTATAAAACTGGACCTTCAAAGATCTTTAATGATCCTCGAGGATCTTCAAGGATCTATTATATATAAGGATCTTCAAGTATCTTAAAGGATCTTTGAGGATCTTTTAGTAGCTTTAAGGATTTTTATGGATCTTTGAGCATCTTTGAGTATTTAAGGATCTTTTCAAGGATGTTCAAGGACCTATGTAGCTTCCTGCACAGACACTCTTTGGACTTGTCATGCGTTCCTCCCCCATGAACATCTACTCAACCAAGCTGCCACTATCATTTACCCATGGTTTGTTTTGAAGAAACCAATCAGCATCCATCTATTTTATAATACTTGATACTTTTCAGTATTGCACTGCGGGCATCACTCTCCTGCACTGTCTGACAGAGACTTCTGTAGCTTTATCTTTAGAAAGCTATATAAACGGTTTGTTTTAGAGAGACGTTCAGGGTCGTAAAGGTTATGTTTTTTCCCATCAAATTACCTCCCTTGAAATTAAAGGAGTTATGGCTTCCCTTTGCTGTTCATTTTACTCTGTGATGCAAAAGCATGAATGTAAAACCAGAATCCTTATAATTATTTAGTGTCTTAGCAAAGGGAACAGAAGAAAGAATCCCACACCTTTTGTTACTCACCCTGTTTGGTCCAATACATGCAAACTTTCCACTGTCCAAGTTAACGTCACTGATAGTGGTAACCGTGACAACATGCTCAGGATGGTCATAAGTTGCATCAACTGATTGCTCAACTTCTTGTTCATCATTTTCATCCTCTGATTCAAGAGCCTCTAGAATTTGACAGAAACAGATCCTTCTGGTTGGTGGACTTGCTTTGAAAGCTCTTAGCACATTGAAACTAAACAAATAATTATACACTTTGCATTTATCAACTGATGAGGCGCATACTGCAGCACAAGACAAGAGTCGCTGGACAGTGAATGTGGAGGCCTTATGTTGCCACTATGGCTTAGAAGAGATACGTAACAGGTAACATTTACCAGCTGAAGTGCATGACCATGAGTTAATATGAAAACCTTAATAACAACACCAGTATCATAAATCCTAATCTAACACTCTTACCTAGTTCTTTCCTGTGTTTCTCCATTTGTTCCACCATACTTCTCTTTTTCTATTTAAGAGAAAATTAAACACCCATTCAATGCGTATGATCACTGGTGAAAACCCAATGTTAAACCTCAGAATACAAATATAACCTATTGGAGATTTTAGCACTTTGTGGAGTCATAAAAATTCCTTAGCTGTTACCGTGGGAAGATAATTTAACAATTGAAAAATAATAAAATTACAAACATACAAATAACTAATTTTATAATGATGCTGAGCTCTCTTTTTGCACAACATTGGCAGATAAAAAGCAGTCAAAATGTATGGTTTCTGGCGTCAGAAATACACATAGGGTATGTATACATGCAGCAGCATGCAGAATGATCCTCTTCAATAAAGACCACATACATGACTTCCATTAATGCTAAAATACATGACTGTTAAGGCTGTTTTCTCAACCTTTCAGATTTCACTTGCATATAGCAAAGAGATCCTGGCTCAAATGTCAAAAATTTATAACCAAAACTCACATGTATGTGACATGCTCTACATACTGGCTTGGAAGCTGAAGACCATTGAAGTTTTCCCGCCTGGCAGAGTCTCCTTTTCCATAAGTTTTTAAGGCACAAAAGAGGAAACTCTGATATGAATCATTATGATTCATATTTAGCATGCAGTAGCATTACTAAGCTACCAAACAACTTTCATACATGATTGTACATGTCATATGCCACAAGTAACCACCTATGGGCTCAAAAGTCATCTGATGTAAAATTAAACATATATTTAATGTTTTTATAAATTTGTCACTGTGGACTCAGTTACCAAGGGCCATACACAACTGTGGATGGCATCTAGATCAAACATCATTCCATGTCACAGAAGAGTCTCATTTTTACTTTCTGTCTCAAAATAATGGAAAAGGAGACTCTGTGCTATCAAGGAAAGTAACTAATGCATGTGCCACATGTAACCAAACCCTTAGTTTACTCAAAACAAACCTCTTGTTTTAGTTCCTTTCTCCTTTCCTTTTCCTTCTTTGTTAGATCTTCTTTTGCCTTTTTTCTTCGTTCATTTTTCCTCTTTCGAAAGCCGAGAAGATACTCCCTGGAGAATTAATAGGCAAATAACAAAGTTAGACAAACATCAAAACGTTAGCTATCTCTGAGTGTTAGGCCATGCGTGATACTGTAGTTAAATGATTATTTACCAACAAAATTAATTGACGATTCTTATAAGACAAACACACATATTTGTAATAAGTTTATATTTGGCGCAAATAAAGAGGCATACATCCCAAACAAATGTTATATGCACAGTCTGTCAAGCAACTTGTTGAAACAAACAATATTCTTTGTTACTTCAGTGTTACCGTTTGCGTATTGACAGCTTAAGGCTGTGTAGAGTTGGTCATCCGAAAAAAAATCAACGGAAAACTAAATACCTGCGAGAATTTTCATCAAACACGAGGACTTTCTTATCTTTCTTCAGCTTCTTCTTGGCCGCCATCTTGAAAAGTAATATCGCAGGCGCAGGCCAAGACTTGTTTCCAGATCTCCTTCAGTCGTTCCCAGTTTCTCGAGGAAAGGCGCGAGACTCAAATGAAAATGGCGGAAATTCCACACAAAAACGTAAACATACTTTCTCGGTTCACAAAGCTCCCGGATAAAAATCAGGCGACTGTTTTGGTAAGTCCACAAATCATTCTATTGTAGAGTGTATCTTGATTTGTGTTTACAAATGTGTCCTCTTCTTCCTCGATGCAGTTTGTTGGCGTAAATGGAGTTGGAAAGCACCGAATTGCTCGATCTATGCTTGGTATTCACACCGATTTCTCGCTACAGATGTAGGTCACGTGGAATTATCTTTTTAAAACTCGTTATTAAAGGTGCATTTACTCAGGATTTTTAAAGCAAATTATATATTAGCTTTAACACTGATTTCTTGTCATTAACAGCCGTGTTGCAACAAGTCTACCATTGCCAGAGGACACTGAAAACACAAGACCAAGAATAGATTTTGTTGTGCTGTTTATCGACTTAACCAATAGCTTGAGGTAATCCAGCAAGGAAACATCTTTAAAAAAATTTTCAACTTCATGTGTCAACTTTCACACTTGACTGACATCTATGGCTGTCAGTAGTGAGAATTGACGTTTTAATCTCATGATAAATCACTATAATTTCAGTGGATAAGACTACGCTATGCACTAAATAGTCATTTATCCAGTAGGTAGCGTTTTCCATCCTTTATTAAACAACCTGGGCCTGGACTTAAACGAGTCAAGCTACTGTTCACTGATGGAAAATTTTTTCTGAAGTGAACAAACCGTCTTGGGAGGCTGGGTCAAGTTTACATGAAGCATTCTTTTAACGACTTTATCAAAGGAGCTTACTTTTGGAAGTGTAAAACAAAAACAAAAAAACAAATCTAGGTCTGCAGGGGTTCATTGTATGTTTGCAGGCTATTTTCAGGGTACCACAGCTGCCCCCCCCCCCCCCCCCCCAACCCCTACCCATCCATGGACTGGTGCAGCTTGAAAAAAAAAGCCATGTGACTAAGCTCAGTACAGCACAAATCAAGACAACACTTACAGTTTATGCGGTATGATAATGTGACGCTCATTCTCATTGGATGTCAAATGTCAAGTGACTGACATGACACTGACACTACATGTACATACATACATACATGAGCTTTATTTAAAACTCGAGCAGTTGGAGGATACAATTGACCAGTTGTCACAATGACATCTTGTTTTAATCATAACACATTGGGGATGGTTAAGATGCAGGGTTTACAGGCTCACTGATACCTTATTTCTTTATGTTCACAAGCTTGGAAACAATCAAGTCTGCAGTTAAACATGTTGACATTGACTACTTCCTGGGGCATTGTTGCTTTGTAGTCACACAAGGTATGTCGTTTCAGTTGTATATACAGTTCGAAAGGATAGGAACAGTCTGTCGACTCAAAGGGCCCACCATGCTTCTTTCTAGTTTCCATGGCATGGAGGGACTAGCAGTATTTCTACCCTCCCCATCAGCCTGGATGAGATGATAACTAGTTCATTCAAGGGTTACCCCGTACCATTTGCCAGTACCCATTTATATACCTGGGTGGAGAGAGGCACTATTAAGAATGAAGTGTCTTACCAAAGAACACAATACAATGATATTAAATTAAAGACGATCTCTGGCTAAAAATATTTAAAAAGTACGAGCTTTCGACTGTTTGATCTACAGCCTTCAACGGGTAAAAAAGAATGACGAAATATGAATATAAATGTGTAGGATTAAAAAAGAATGGACTATGTAAATTAATTATGCGCCGACTGTTCGTGGTGTTATATTGGTGAAACTGGCAGAGCATTTAACACGCGAAGAAAAGAACATCTAAGAAATGTAAAAACAGCGGCAAAAGGCTCCAGAATTGCGAACCATGCATGGTCCCATGACCATTCCATTGACTTTAATAACGCCTCCGTAATCGACAAAGGCAGCTTCCGAACAAGAAAAACACTAGAATCGTGGCATTCCATGGTGACGCCAAATGCTGACAACAATTCCTGCCCACTCCCTGGGCAATACAACATTCTTTTTACACACATTCATAATTAATTTACATAGTCCATTCTTTTTTAATCCTACACATTTATATTCATATTTCGTCATTCTTTTTTACCCGTTGAAGGCTGTATATCAAACAGTCGAAAGCTCGTACTTTTTAAATATTTTTAGCCAGAGATCGTCTTTAAATTTTTAATATGTTTAACCCTGGCTACGGTCCTTCAATATTTTTACAATACAATGACCTTGGCCAGGGCTCTATCCAGTGCACTAATCATTAGGCCATAGCAGCAACTCCCATACAGAAAATATTTTATTTTGATAGGCAAAAAAGTTGGCCACAATTATGTTATTAATGTACAGTAAATCAGTGTTGATAAACTCCTAATGTCCTTTGGTATTATGTTCCATATCTTAGGGCCAGTGTATCGTGTGTAACAATTATAATTATGATTGATACCACCTCCTTCTCGTCCCCAATCACCCTCAGTGACTGTCATTTGTAATTCCTAGGATACACTTGCATAGCATCAAGGCACCCATAACCCCAATGACTTGTTGTTTTCAGCTAAAAATGAAGCTATGCATGCTGTCAGTATTCAGGAGGTTACAAGTCTTGCAGACAGTTATGACTCACCTCTAATTTGTGCAGACTTGGAGGTGAGCAGATTATAAAGTTATCATTGCAATATCAATTCTATTATATAAACTGGTACAGTGTAATTAATAGTGTTAAAATAATTCTGTGCTTTCGCTACTTTTTTGGCCATGTCGCTTTTTGAAATTTACCCTGGCAGGGCCCCCTCAACTGTGAAAGCTAATATCAATGGGGGCTTGTATGCAGCCAAAAAAAAGAGCAATATATTGGAAGAAAGCCACTCTGATTAGCACTTTCCTTGCAAATATATTTATTGCAATTTGTTCTGTGATGGCATTAGTAAGTTAATATCATAATGGAAAAGTTGGATGGGGGAATGCTTATAATAATGATAAGCATCCCTGCATCCAATTTTTCCAGTGGGGTTTATAACTAGAATACCTTTTTCATTAGCGGACAGATGGGCCTATAACCGGTGAGGGTGGGGGAGGGGATTATTGGGGGCTTACAATGTATAACAGGTATTTTACGGTGTTTGATGTGGGCTGCAACAGATTTGTTTACCTGGGAGCTGTTCTTCAGTTATTTATTTGTTTCAAAAGTACATGTAATATATCAATACTACAATTAATTTAATACTGTTATATCATTTCAAAATGTAGAAAGAGGAAGACAGGAAATTCCTGTCAAGAAAGCTTGTTCATCTTCTTCAAGTATCTTGCGGATTTTGTGCGGATGTTACTACATTGCTACTGGACACAACTAGGAAATCATTTGTTTTTGAGGATGAACTTAACAGCATGATGGAGTAAGCTGAAAAAGAACTCTAATGACATGGAAATATGAGATTTCAGTTGGTATCATTGGTAAAATCAGCTAGCAAATCTTCATTGTTCCTTAGCAGTGAGTAACAGAGTAAACTGCACAGTCATTTGGATCTGACATGAAAATATGTTCTATTCATTCTCAAATATCCTGCAATGGTTCATGAGCAAAATGTCTTCAGCAAAATCATGTTCAAGATGTTCCTGCCTACAGCAGGTGTCCATTAGTGGAGGTTCATCATTATTGCTACTACTGTATGCTGTGTGTATTTTTCACTTTGGACTTCAAAACTATCTTACCTCTATAATAGCAAAATGTTACACCTGCAGTGTAACATTTTGAGACAAATAAGGCAATGACTGTTTAACTAATTTTTTTTTTTTGAACTTAGTTGATTATCAACCAGCAGTTGATAGAAGTAAACTAATTGCTGTAGCAAAACTGGAAAAGCTGATGATTAGGGATGTACCATTATTTTTTGGAGGGGGGATGGGTGTTTTTGTCTGTGCAAACTTTTTTTTGGTGGCATCTTCCTGCAGACAATTTTTTTTCATGTCTGCAAACAATTTGCTTGGGCTTTTTTGCTTTTGCAATTTTTGTCATGATTTTTCATCCTCCCCTCCAAAGAAAAATAATGGTCTGTCCCTTAGTACCTTAGCCCTTTGTCAGAGAAGAATGGAGGATTGTGAGTGCACACAACCAAGTCATGAACTTCCAGTTCATATGCTGATTATCAACAAAGTGTTTCACTTGCCTGTTGACACAGCACAAGAATTTCTTTATAAACCTATAACTGTACACTACAGTTGGGTGTATGGTAGTGTTCAGAAAACCAACATTAAAACCTGATCTTGAATGCTTTATTATAATGTTTACACTTTGTACAAAATTTTCAAGAGTAACTTAAAAAGAGTAGTACTGCTGAAATATTTAAAACAACATACAATATCATTGCTCGCGTGACAGCTGAACATTATAGTGTGACTACTTGAACTGGTTCACTTAGAAGTTGGGACAAATTAACCAATTAAATCATTAACAAGAAACATAGCATGGTAACCTTTTTTGTAAATGAACCAATAACCTTGAAGGGTACAAACAATGGCTCTACAACAAAAGTTGAAACTTGGCAAAGGTTGCAGACCTCTCAGCTAAAACTCTGTCAAGTATTGTTCTTAGCATAATGTAAGTAGCTCAAGTATTGTAATCAGTGTAAGTTGTTGTATTTTAAGTTTTTGTATGTGTGCTGTAATAAATAAAAAAATCAGGGTAAAAACAAAGAACTGCAGTGTATTGTCTGGATTCCTAGAAATTTTTCCCTAGCTGTTGTTGGTCTGTTTATGAAAATGATCGTGGGCGGATTCAAGTAGTCACGAGTTGCACTGTAAATGACAAAGTTTGTAAGGGCAGTCTGCAACAAAATTATCCTCCAAAATGTTAATAAATAACTTGGTTCAAGTTGTCAGTAAGTTCAAGTAATTGAGGGTTTGAGGAGACAGGATTCCATTGTATCTATCATTGCTTTACAAATTTGAAAAATTTGCTTTCTTAATACAAATAAAACTAGGAATTTTCAGAATGGAGAATTCATGCCTAATTTTGTTCCAAACTTTAGCTTGGCTCTCCTTTGGAATCTGATTCTTTCCCTGTAAAGATAAAAGAAGCAAAGTGAGCTAAATTTTTAAATTACCTTGTGCTATGAATGCACAAGCTCCAAGTAAATCAGTATTACACACGTTATTAAACATTATTACACATTAGTACACACATAATCTTCCTGACTAATTTGATTTGACACAGGCATGGCTGTATTGCACAATCAACATTCAGTGGTGTTAAAATTGTTGATTCTGTGATCCACACAGATTACCTTATGATTTAATGTTTTCTCAAGGTATGTACATTTGTACTTAGTCATAAATGGTACATAGGACACAAGAGTGATGAGGCATCTTGTGAAGCCACCTTGCAGATGTTGTATTGTAACCATTTAGTTGTCACCTTGAGTGTTTTTTTTTTGTTACTTGGAAAACTACCATTTTGATGGGGGTTTTTTTCCTTCGATTTTTAGGATTTTAGTTCATTTGAAAAACAGTGAATAAATGTCACATACCGGTAGCTTCTTTAGAATAATCTGTTAAGCAACAGCAACTTAGGTGATTTCCATTAAATAAAGGTGATTTTCGTAAAATAATGCACATGTGAAATCTATTTAATTTACTCCTGGCACTATAGCAAGTTCAGTGTACTGGAAATGACAAACAGTTATTTGCAATGAATCCGCTAAACCAAACCAAATAATTATGGGTTGGGAAAGTAGGAAATATAGTGAGAGGGAAAGTGGAGATCTTACTTGATATATCGTCTTTTAAACAGTTCACAAATTGCAAGAGCAACAATGGGCCACAAAATGAGGATGACTATTGAGGGCACTGGTACATCAGTAAGTTGGTACTCTAAAGGCGCATGTTGACTCCACCCAACTTGAGACAGCACAAAGTAGACAAGCTGGAGTGATAAACTGCAAGATAAAAAACAAGAATGAAATAATGAACCCAATACAGACATCAGTTTAAATGTACAAGTGAAACTAACTAAACTAAATATTCTTCAAGCTTTCCTCATAGCAATTCTACATTTTGTTTTTGAAATAAAAAAAGAAAAAAACCTTGGCTAGCCTGCTCACCCAAATTTCTGTGTGGCCAAAAAGGGTGGAAACTTGTCATTCATACGGGAATGCTTGCTTTGCAGGCTAAACCTTGGCAAGCAAAATTTGTATAGAGTGAATCCATTAATGGGACACAATTAGGACTAGTACCAACTGTCCACCTTGAAGGATTGTTTCCCAAAGAAGGAGATGGTGACTCAAACATTTTTCACTTCAGTTCTTAATTCATAAATCATACATGTAGATTGCTTGTAATGGTGATGGTATACATTCATCACTGTAACTCAGTGCTAACACAATCACATTTGCTTTTATTAATCAGTACTACTGGTATCGTCACTGTAGTTTTAATGTCTACTTCTACTACTGCTGCAAACATCTAATATAGGTCTCTATAAGTGTAATATTTTAGAAACTTATAGAAAAGAAGACAGACCATTCTCTGGACACTTACATAACAACAACTGAAATGATCCATGACTTGTTCACAAAAGGTGATTTCCTCCACAACAAATGAAGACGATGCACATAACTTGAAGAAATAAATACTGGGAAGACAAACATGAAATAAATCCATAGTTAAGGTCATTCCTTAGTATTGCATTGCACATCCTTACCTCAGATGCTGCACATAATTTTATGTGTGATTAATGCGTATGCTTTTAAATTTCCTGTATGCCACTATTTTGGACTTATGATGTGTAATGGTTGTCCAATATTGTTTCACAAAAAGGATCCTCTGCTTCATAACAACAGCAGCAACCATCACATGTCATAAAACCAAAATGGTGGCACACAGGAAATTTAAAATTTATCTTTTACAGTCTCTGTTACTATTAAAATAATGCTATTCCTCCCTTGTCCAGTAAATATATTTGTAATTGATGCATCACTTCAAACAATTTGATGCCAGCTTGTCATAAGAGTGCATGGAGATTCCTTCTAAGAGCTTGCTTGCTTGTCGAAAATTTTGAAAAGAACCCCCTAATACCAGAATCTCAATTAGTGGGCGTGGCCCCAAAAATTCCCACCCCAAGAGGTGCCAGCAGTTCTTGTGGAGAAACCATCTGTCTGTTATATTTTGGCTCAATACCCTAAAAAGGTACGGCGACAACTCTAACAGTGGCCATTTTATATTTTAACACCCTAAGCGGTACCAATCAACAAATTTTGACCCCTAAAAGGTACGACAAAAACCCCGGTATAGTGACCTATCATTTTTTCTGTAAAATAAATAACTAGACCAATTCATCAGTACTGCAATCAGCCATATGGCCTGCATGCTCATTTTGGAGAATAAGAAGATGCGTGAGTGGTGGGTGGGTAAAACCCTTACTACAGTACAGCTACTCTAAACCCAAGCCACCCAAGCAAATTCTCTGCAAATTGACCAATAGCAGTTGCATGTTGGAATGATAAAAATTGTCAAAAATGTATTGTTAACATCCAAGATTTTCATTCATCAATTTGCAAAGAAGTTGCTTGGGTGGCCTTTGGTTAGAGTACTTGCACTGTCAGTAATTTTTACGAGCCATAAACCACTTAAATTTAAACTTTTGCAACTTGAACAAGTGGCGAGTATTGGACATCCCTATGACGTCCACTAACATTCTTAACTTACATAACAAACGTACCAAAAAGAAGTACGAGAAAAAATACATTGATGTCTTGAGCCATGGCTAGTGCTTGAATGCGACTCTGTCCCAAACCATTCCAGAGTTCAGTGTTGTTTCTTTAGTTGAAATAAAACAATGTAGTTTTACAAAATTAATTCTAAAGTGTTATATCCATGTCAAAGTTATGGTGACATAGTAACCGGTAAATTTAAAATAAATGTTAATTGGCCAAGCCTTTGATAGTCTTATTATTCAAGGTATAAATGTTTTAAAAATTTAAAAACAATCTCTGGCTAAAAATATTTAAAAGTACGAGCTTTCGACTGCTAGATCTACAGTCTTCAACAGGTAAAAGTACCCATCGAAGACTGTAGATCTAGCAGTCGAAAGCTCGTACTTTTAAATATTTTTAGCCAGAGATCATGTTTAATTTTTTTAATATGTTTAACCCTGGCTACGGTCCTTCAATATTTTTATAAATGTTTTATTCCATTGAGTTTAACCTGCCATGCAACAACCATAATTAAGTGGAATGTATGGAAACTCTGCCATTTAAATTTAGCTCCTGCATTAAAGCACCAACAGCCTAAATCAGAGCTCTCAAAACATGAAAGTATTATGTATACCGGTATATAGGTTGGCAAAGTCTGTATATGAGCCTAGTGGCCCATCAGGCCGGAGCTTATCCCAGGTTTCCGTAGGATTAAGCGACTAGGAGTATGTCTACTCCCCCCTGGATGGAATGCTAGTCCATCACAGGGTTACCCCCAGCAGTAAATTCGCCGGTACCCATTTATACACCTGGGTGGAGAGAGGCACTATGAGAGTAAAGTGTCTTGCCCAAGAACATAACATAGTGCCCTGGCGAGGGCTCAAACCCAGACTGCCCAATCCGGAAACCAGTGCACTAACCACAAGGCCACTAGCAATAATTGAATGGCTTAGTGCAACACAAGCGTAAGTGACTTTTTCGGGTGAAATTTTTTTCCCCTCCAAAGTGCCTGAATTTTTGCATGTGGTTTTCAATTAAGTAGTAAAACATTGCCCGATTTTTTTTTTGGCTGGTTTGCGTTTTATTTCTGAGAAAAACGAGGAGAAAATATCGAAGCGTGCAGAATGAACGCAACGAGGCGGAACAAGCGAAAACCATTATGTAAATTTTCGAGTTTTTTTTTCTCAGAAATAAAACGTAAACCAGCCAAAAAAAATATCGGGCAATGTTTTACTACTTAATTGAAAACCACATGCAAAAATTCAGGCACTTTGGAGGGGAAAAAAAATTCACCTGAAAAAGTCACTTACGCTTGTGTTGCACCAAGCCATTCAATTATAATAGTATTATTGATACCTTAATCCAAGGAGGTAGTGGCAGTTGCCAGATTTCTGGTTCAGAGACAAGCAAATACCATGAAGATTTAAAGGAAAAAGAACAAGACAGCAGATACAAATGGAGGGAACAAAACACACAGTGAAGAAGAAGCAAACTGTGTTTGTGATGTCCTAAAATGAAAAACACAAATGATTGAGTAAGAAGAAGGTCTTACTAAAACAATCTGATAAAATACTCTGACTGGCCAAATTGAAAATTGAAATCAGCAATGTGCTATTCTACGAAATCTCTATACTCACCCCAAGAATGGTCAGAAATTCCGAGGGGTAGGGGACTTTCGTTGGTCATACCAAAGAAACCTTCTGTGTGAGAGGTATTGATATTTTTTTTGGAACAACATAATTAATGGCACATCTAAGGGTTGCCAAACGAATGGGCCTTTTCTTGCTCCAAAAATGAGGGTCCTAAAGTGAAAATAGGCCCTTTCTCTCCAATGGGAGGGGGAGAGAGGAGGGCAAAGTTCCCCCTCCCCTCCCCCCCCACCCAATCCACCAATGGCAATTGTCTGGCATATCAAACAAGAAACTGCTAAAATTTACAACTGGCCAAACATGAAAGAGAAAATTGAAAGAGCTCAAGCTGCACTTGTAAGAGTACAAGCACTGAAAGTTTCATCAAAAGCTGGATGGGGTTTGTATCCTCTTAACATTTTTCATTTGTTAACTTGGCTTTATTACCTTGAAATTTTTGTCATTTTTCCCTGTCATCATTGTCATAAGATTTTGATCAGCTGGTGAGCCTATCAATGACAGACTCAACAGGGGTACTATAAGGCATGACAGCCACAGTAGATGAAGGCCTGTCAGGGGAGGTGGCAGGAGAAAACATGACGACAGAAACATCACAGCAGATAGTACCAACTGACAGGACAACATAAAGGAAAAACAGTTTCTGAGTCCAAAGCAAAGACGGCGTGCCTGCAAAGTATAAAGACATAAGTTGCAAACTGGTATGTAAGATAAAAGCCTAGAGGTCACTTTTATTAACCTTGAAACAGTCATTTGTAGCTTCAAAAAATATTACTTGCACAAATTATTCAATAATAATTTTTCATTCTTAACTTTTATATATTAGGTTTAGTCAGACAGCAAACCTCATTGATTTGACTTTATTTAAGCCATTAAGTCTCTCAGAATTAATGTTCCCAATATTTACATCAGTAAGAATATCAGTAGGCTATTTTCAGGAACATATTTATTTCCGCTATCATTTGATCATATTCATATGCTAATTTGCACCATATAAATATTAAATATTATAACTAGCTGGTTGTCTACTTTTCAAGAACTTTGAATTGTAGTTTGTCATCTACTATCAATTTTTTCACCTCTTTTATTAAATCCTTAAACTCAAAACTAGCATCTCTGTGGAAAGCCAGTGAACATGGCAGGGCATTTAGGAATGCACTCAGCTCAAGTGGAGAAAGCTCTGCAAAAGAGACCACGTGATAAATACTTTCAAGTAGTCACTTAATAGCTGACTGTTAGTTGTTTTCTTGAATCTCAACATTTCCCTCAAATAAAGATCTGAGAAAAAATGACAGCAAAATATTGCAATGCTACAAAAGAATGATATTAAACAGTGTGACCATCTGAGCAAACTGCACAATTTAGTGGGGGGGGGGGGAGGCTACAATTTGATCATTATCAAATTGTAACCTTGAAGGATGCATTTGAATTTAGTCATTACCACATGTGAAGAAACAACCAATGAAAGTACATGTTAGATCCAGAGAAATAGCAGTTACATAACTATAAGAATTCACACATAATAACTGCTTTCAAGAGAAAAAGGTAGCTTTATTTTCCCTCAAGGACAGAGAACTTGTAGTTTCCAAGGCATCATTCATTAAATGTGTTACAGTCAAGGTGATGTAGGAACACTACACAAAAAGGAACAAAAAGATACAACATTTGCATTGTGTCCCATACTGTGTCAGTTTTGTATCTAAAGTGCCCAAACTACAAACCATAAACTTCATAAATTCACTCTAAACGATTTAAATAAACAGTTAAAAGCCAACTAACAAAATACATGTAAATTGCCCTGAAACGTTTGAGTGATATTAAAACGTACATTTGTAATTGCTGTGCCGGCCGTAGCCGGCCGCGCGAAAACCACCCCCAAAATACCTGTGCCGGCCGTAGCCGGCCTTAAAAAGCACGTGTCCACAAATGCCCTTTCTCTCCCTCCCTGAGGATTTTTGGGTTCTCCTATTGTTCTATAGATAATAAAGGCAAATAAACCAATCAGAATCTGTTTTCTGCGCATATTTTTAGGGAACTTTTGGGGTCCTAGAAAGAAGGTTTTTCGTCCTAATCCGTGCGTTCAAAATGTGCAAGAAAGTCATGGCGCATCGCGGCTCTTGTTTACAAACTTTCAAAGCCTTGTTTTTCATTCTGAACGTGGAAAATTCCCTCTTTGAGGCTAAAAATGAAAAGAAGAAACACCGATCAATTTTTAAGTGGCTCTAAACTGAAAAATCATCGAAAACAGAGTGCTAAAACCTTGCTGATGAAGGATTCATCCTTCCTTCCACGGCCATGAAGAGATGGTGTCATGGCACTTCAAATGCATTTTGAATACAAATCACGGACTTGAACACAGACTTAATGAGGCTTCTCAAGACTTCTGAGGACAAAAATGGTAATGTAAATTATTGCTTCAAGTTTGGATGGAATTTTAAGAAGGATCGGTAAAGCCATTGAGTGAATAATTGACTGCCGAAGCCGTCCGCTAAAATTAAAACTCTCGCTTTAGCGTGAACAAGTGAATAATTAACTCTTGTATGCAGGATTGCACGGCTTTGAAATTTTCGATATTTTGACGCTTTTGAATACATTTCTTGGATTCTTCTTAACTGGAAATTAATTTGAAACAAAGTTTCTTTCAAGTTTCTTTCATTTTTCCATCTTTAGTCCGGAATTTTAGGCTTTTCAAGCCGAGCAGATTTGGCATGCACGTGTTGTTATCCGATACGCATTTTTAACCAAGACTTGCTTCAGTTGTTTATTTAGCCGCTTTGTTTTGAGTTGTGTTTATAGATTTAGAAACTTACTACAGTGCTTCAGAAAATACAAAGGAGTATGTTTATTAACATTAAAAGTAAAGGAAAGCGTTGAAGGCGTTGCTAGTGTTCATTTTGAGCTAGGAATTATGTAGTATTGTAAGCGATTCACGCTGTTTCATGCCGCCGTGATTTGTAAATATTTTCCATCTTCTCGAATTACCGCTTTTCTGCACCAAGAAATTTTCTTAGTACTTTTGAATTAATGGCAGTAGCAGCTGTACAGAATGAAAACCTATTTTTTACCAGAGTATTTTATGATATTTGTAAGACTTTGTACAGATTCTCAGTGTTTTTTCGAGCTCCAAAACTGACGCGCAGAGGTGAAGAAAACTTAATCGCTGTCTTTAAGTTTGGTTTGGGATCAATTTATGAAGGCTGATAAACTCTTTAAGTCATAAATTAGTCTTTCAACATGTCTAGTTGGAATAAAAGTTTACTTCAGGAAATAATCATTAGTCTGGATTTACTGCGCATATGGTTTATTTTTTCTACTCGCACGCTTGCATTGAATGCCGTAAAAGAGCCAGGCATTTAGGGGTGGGTGCGCGCTAAAAACCTTCAGGCGTCAATGGGTTAAAAGCCAACTAACAAAATACATGTAAATTGCCCTGAAACGTTTGAGTGATATTAAAACGTACATTTGTAATTTAGTAAAGAAGCATTATTTGAGTAGGGATGCTATTACTTCAAAAAAAAAATAGAAACTATAAATGGAGGGCTATAAAGTGAGGGTGTATGTATCAAAAAGAGAGCACTTGATCAAATCATTATGTTATAATGCTACAACTAAGCCCACAGATTTTGGAAGAGATGTTATGCAACAATATAAAAGCCTATAGGTTCTCTTATTTTGTCCCTGTGGCCTGCTATGACCATGATACATGTATAAGCTTCTTACCGCTTTCTTCCTCAGTAGACTGTTCATCACTAAACCTTCTGTGTAGTTTTTCTCTAGCATTTTCATGCCCAAGTTGAGGAGTTCCTGATCGAAAATCTTTTGGTAGGCCTTTTAAACACAGCTGGGGGAACAGCGGTTCCACTGCAATACTGAAAAAAAAAACATTGGCACAATCCACTCTCACTTATTATACTACATATTACTGGCTTCGCCTGATGGTAGACCACTTGCTGGCTTGGGTGTTGACTATTATACTTCTACAATGCACAAGACTTGCTACTGAGCAACCTTCTAACATATTTTCAGGAGAACTCTCCTCTTTCTCTTGACAAGAATCACAGCATAATTTGAAATGGTTTCTGATACTTGCACCCACCTCATGTCTGCTTGTATAAATGTGGCAGGATTAGCTGAATTGAATGAACTCCCCACACAACAGACAACTTCACCATAATCTTGCATGATAGAAATCATCTCCTGAACAGCTGACAACATAAAAATGAACATTTAATGTTCATTTTGTCATGAACATGGGAAAAAAATCTGATTTCCCAACAAGATTTGAACTCATGACTTCCCAGATACTGGTTGGGCACTCTGCCAACAGAAAAAAGGTGAAGTCTGCCCATTAGGCCAGAACTTATCCCAGGTTCTGTAGCATGATTTGACTAGGAGTATTTCTACTCCCCCCTGGATGGGATACTAGTCCATCTGCCCACAGAGCTATGGAGAAACTCCTTGCGAGCTAGGCAAAACTGGAATCCCGGAAAGGGGTGTAAAAATGATGGGTGCTCATCGCAAGTTTTGAAAGGTACCAAAATCTTGCTGGTGGGCTGTAAGCCTGGTATAGTAAAGGGATGATATGGTTTTCTATCATTATCTGTTTAAGATACTCTTACCTGATGGATTGCAATCAGTGAATAGTGGAACCAGAAGAGGAACATTATCAACACTCTCCAAGTGAGGCCTGATGTTTTGGATCCCTCTGGGAAGTTTAGCCTAATTTGATGAATGATAAGAACAAAATAATAGTTAAAATAAGTCATGCACCATTTATTGGCAGAACTGTGTTACTATCATCCAGTTTTAAACTACATTGTAATAACAAAATGGAAAATAATCATGTGATGCCAGTACTAGATAAATACCGACCGCAAACTTGCAGAAAAGAACACCTACAACTTGCAGACCTTGTAGATGTGCAGACATTCAGAATCAATGCACTGCACACCAAACCCTGCAGGTGTGCCAGGCCACAGGTCTACAGCATGTACTTATCTTGCACTGCAGTGTTACCCTGTTAGCAAAGAACCAGTAATCCTCAGGTGCCGATATCTGACTGCTGCCCAACAGAGTGCCTCCATCACTATGACTTTCTAATAAGGGATCCACTTCAGCTGGGTCAGCTCTTTGGGATTCTTGCAACCAGAAACAAAATAAAAACCAATTAATGCCAAATTTTTAGGTATTTTTCTGTCTTACAGAACATTAGTAATACAAGATGCGTTTTCTGTGGGTGTCAAAAAAATTACACACTTCGACTGTTGAGTAACAGTGAAGGAAGATTGAGTGCACATTTTAATTAGGAAGAATTCAAAATAGTTAGGACTATCGTTTTCCTAAATATTTCTAGTTTTGCGCCTTGGGTTATGTCGGCAAACATTTCCCTATATGTTAAAAAAAATGGTTTCTCGTGATGTTTACTGAAAAAAGTGTCTGTCCTAGTCAAGTGGAGGGTATGGTTTTGTGTGAGGGATTTTTTGTTTCAGATGAAATGGTCAAACTTCTCAGTGCAGACCTCATTTTTGTGCTTTTAATAGCAATTCAGTTTGTCCATATAACTTTGCACAACCCAACCCTTTAACCCTTATCTTACCTTTTTCAACTGAATCACTCTGGAGACCCCACCAGCTGACATGTTTTTCATCACCATCCTGTCCAGTAATGGTCACATCATCCTGAATGTCGTAAAGACTCTCTGTATTCCTTTCTGACACTGTTGCACTGCTGCCACGGTCCTCTAATAGATGACTTCCCTCTCTGAGAGAGATGTGACAGTTCCACCCTGTCTCGAGACCCATCCTTTCTGCAAATACCTGAATGAAACCAAATACAGCCTGTGGAATCACGATTTCTTGAACCCTCGATTCCTCAAACATCTTGATAGCTCTAAGCAAATGTCATTTTCTTTGGATTTACTTCCCTCAGTCAAATGCTGCAATTTCATCCCACATTTCTCAAACTCCTGATTTCTTAAGGCCATTCCCCAGTATTGCATTGCACATCCCTACTTTGCACAATTTCACACATGATTAGTGCACACATTTTAAATGGTAGCTTCATCTTTGCAGCTACTAGACCTCACCAGAGAGTTAAATCATCATTTTCTCGAAAATGAGTATGGTGACCTATCATTTGTTTTCTGTTGTTTTGAATTGAGTAATAAATTTCTCTCTGTAAAAGAAATGTGGACTAATTCTCAGTGAAGAATGAGAAACAATCATCAGAAACATGAATTTAGCAAGTAATCGTGGCTATAATCGTGGTGATATTATATGGATTTATTGGGTATAAACAAGGTGCTGTTGCTCCTAAATGAACACGGGACCCCTCATTTTTATTTTAACATTATTTTAAGCTCCTATAATATAACAATCAATAGGCAGAGTTTGACAAAAATCTCAGTGCAGGTTCAATTTCAGTAGAATGACGTTAACACCAATTTTCCTTTCTTTTGGAGGCTCAAGAAGTTGGGATTCCACTGTATTCACTTAAAGATTTCAATCACACTCTTCAATTTGCGACTACACAAGAACAAAAGCAGGCAAATCAATCATTTGAGACATTCCATAGTGGGAAAAAAATGTTACTCTACCCTAAAATTCTGATTAAATAAGCCAGACTGGGATTGTTTGTTCAAATTTGTTTTTTTGTTGGGGGTGGGATTAATTTTTGGAATTTTAAGATAATTTCTCCTCAGTTTCCTCCTTCCTTTACTGATCAACTGATGAAAATTATGTACTGTGCCAGATAGGGTTGTGGGGTGACAAAGATCTAGAGGTCTGGAAGAGAAACAGGGAAAAAGCCTCTCTTGACACTTCTATGCTCTTGCTAATATTTGACCTTGGTGATTACACATACAACAGTTTCTAAAGCAATGGTCTTTTATGCTAAACTTGAGTGGAGTAAGAACTTTTATAATTCCGGTTTACGAAAATATGTCTTACCCTGCTTCTCACTTCATTTTCTGCTGAGAAATAAACAAACCGGATCCCAGCATTGTTAAGGTCTTCAGTGAGGGGAATTATATCCTGAAACAGACAAAATATTTCAAAGCTAAGCTAGTAAAATTAAACCATTATTGTGGTGAAATTGCTTTTGATGTAAGCCCAGGTGAACTCCTATATGAAACAGATGGGGATGCTTGTTGAAAATTTTGAATTAAACCCCTAAAGGAGACCAATCTGGGTGTGGCTTGAGCTTTTTTGACCCCATAAAGATACCTAAATACTAAAACTAGAATAAATACTTCTATATTTCTTCAATTCCAGCCCTAAACAAGACCTTGAAGGCTAAAAAATATTGGCATTTTGCCCAGAATACCCTAAGTGAGACCTAAACACCACTAAGTGAGATGACAAGCACCCCTGTCCATTTTATATGGGAGATCCCCTGAGAATATGTAATGTAGTGGGTAAAATATCGTCAAAATACAACTAGAACTTCAGCAACAACAGTAAGAAGTCTGTGGCTTTGTTCTACTGTCATGCCACCTTCACAGCAGTATTGTAGCAGCTCTTGTACTAAGTTAACCAGCTGCTCTTGGTTTTGGGGGCAAATTTATGATCTTTTGAGATGAAGTAAATTAAAGATAATTGACATACCTTCTTAGCCTGAAACTGTAATGTCACTACTCCAATAAAAATTTGTCCCCCAAGTATCCTGTTCAGAAAAATCAAGCCTTTACATGAGTTCAATAACAACGAAGAACTTACTGGTCAATTAACCAAACAATAAAAAGCAAGCATATCAAGTGGCATTTTGGCAAACATATTGAAAATGAGTAGTGCAAGCTTCAGATGGGACCAGCTGAGCGGGACAAAGCAAGGTGAAAGGAGATTGTGTAGAACCAAATGTAATGCAGGGCTTAAAGAAGGGGTGAATAGGTTTGTGGCTTTAAAAGCACATAATTAGATTGTCAAATTCACAGATTTTGAAAAAGATGGTGGGTTGTGGATCAGCTGAGAATGTTGGCCCAGATTCCAGACTCTGCTAGCCTGCGTGCAGACGTCTCCATTTCCTTTGCTTCTCGCGGAAAGGGACGTCTGCGTAATGCCGTTCCTAATCGTGTTCCAGTATCCCGCTGTTCGGGTTTTGAATTTCGCATCAATTATGGTGTTGTTGTTTTTGTTGCAAGGCCATTGAATTGTAACTTCTATCAGGGTTTTAAAACGATCTTTCCGTCTGATTCCAAAATTACCGGTCTAACGGGAGAAATGGGAACTGTTGTGACAGGATGAGCAGTTTTCGCGGGAGTAGATGTGAGTGGCGATGTAAGACTGTTTGGTGAACAAGAAACCGATTCGTCCAGAAGAATTCGCTTATCCGGCGAAACCGATAGCGATTAATCTACACTCTCTTGGAACTCCTTCTTAACTGTGAGCCCTGCCTTGAAGGTTTCAAACTGTAATCATTAAAAAGTTCCTCGCCAATTTTCTTCAAGTTATCATGAAGTCCTAGTCACTTCCGAAGCTTTGCAACACACGATTTACATATACAGGGCAAACTAGAATGAACAACAAACTGAAGAGAACTGATTTCTTCGAAAACTTTAAACTGTCCATGACCTTGAACGAGATTTTTGTCGTTGTGGTTCACGATCGGTGAAAAACACAGCACACAAATCACTCATGCCTTGGTCAACATGTTTTGATCTGTCAATAGAAAACCGCGCTTAATCTAACCCGCATAAATTATCTTAAGTGTTTTGCGATGATAGCCAATCAGAGTTGATTCTAACAATGCCTACTGTTAAGAAACCAATCAGAGCGCGGTCCCCGAATTCTGGAGAAACAGCGGGATACTGGAACACGATTAGGAACGGCGTTACGCAGATGTCCCTTTCCGCGTGAAGCAAAGGAAATGGAGACGTCTGCACGCAGGCTAAGACTCTGCCTGTTGTGAAGTCCCTAAATGTAATTTAGGTATTTAGAATATTTAACATTCTGTGATATGTTACTTTTGTATCAACAAGCAATGATAGGATACTTCTCGAAAAAAATTGTTTTCAATGAACAAACATGTTCAATCTGTTGCAGTTTTACTATTACTACAGGAAGGTTAACAGCAATGTGGTACTGGATTTTAAGGAAAAGAGTTGTGAATCAACAGATCGGGCCAAAAACTAACAGCTTCACACATTTGTGTAGCCCTAATCCCGCCCCCACCCTTGACAAGATGGAAGAACAAAATGAAAGGGAAGGGTAGAGGGGGAATCCAGGGAATAAAACATAACAGAGGACTGAGAGCCAAACCTGACATTAATGACACCAGCTTCATATGCGACAGCTGGAAGAGGACCCATGAGTGCAATGATAAACAATTCGGCATCAAAAGACAGAAGATGACTTTCTCAAGATTCTAGGGCTACAAGCTCAATTTTCTACCATTTGCACCTTAAGCCAGATATGTCCAGAAATGCACGGTAATGAGATTCATGTTCCTCATAATAGGCATCACAAAGTGTCCTCATTAATGAAATCCCACCAAAACACACAAAATTATATAAAATATGAAGTATATGAAAATGTCTAAAAGCCCAGTAGGACATGAAGTACTCTGTAAACAATACTTGCATGCATTTCTGGACATAAGCTGCTGTAGTTACAAACTGCAAAAGGAACATTTGATGACAGACTACCTTTGATAACCCTCTACATTTTCAGCAGTGTTCACTCTGTCTAACAGCGATGTTGCTTCCACATCTGTGCTAAGAAGCTCAACGACATTCTAAAGTTTGTGAACAATAACAAACAAATATGTTACGTGCCAGAGTCTACAGGAAGATTTACATGCAAGATAAAATATTTTATTTACCACACAAACTTTTTTTGCTTCATCATTCAGATTCAGCAGAGGTAATTGAAAGCTTCCTCCACTTCCTCCCTTCCTACTTCCCTCCCTCCCTTCCTACCACGAAAAGGGTGGACAACCCGATTTGAGCACACTAACCTGCACAAATTCTCACAAGGTAGATTATACAAAATGTGCGAAAAAAGGAAGGAGACTATATATATGCTGATACTGGTTAATAAACTGGTATTGAATGAACAAATGGCATCTTACTTACAAATGCATTAAACTTGTCAGTGTTTTCTGTTTCTTCTTCTGAAACTTCTGAGACACTGGAATGAAATAATGTAAATATCTAAACAATTAGAATCATATAAGTGCAGTGGTCACTTGGCAAAGGTAAAGTCTACTCTTGAAATGCCATATGACTTAGTTTCTGTGTTGTTTTAAAAGTAAGGTATATAGTCTGCACAATATATATTTACTTGTTTCCATTTATACACCTGGGAGGAGAGAGGTACTTTAAGAGTAAAGTATTAATTTTTGCCCCAGAACACAACACAATGATCCTGGCCAGGGCTTAAGCCTATGTGATGAGTAGTATTCGGTAAATTTTTCTAAAGATTTTTATGGCCCTTTGAAGAAAACACTCTTGGCTTGTTGCAATAGCATCAGCTAAAACATGCTCGAGCACCTACTGTATTTCAGGTACCAGCACCCTCCCTAGGTCCCTTGATCCACCTCCACCTCTCCTTAATGTGCCACGCTTTCATCTTACATACATTTACTAGCAGAGCCATTCTTGCCCAAGAACACAGTGCAATGCAAGGACAATGCCCAGTTTCAACACTTATTCCTTTGATCTGAATCTGGACAGTCCTTCACACTACAGTCTCGAAAAGCTGCCAAGTCATAAGGTGATAGCTCCAACATCAGAATTGTAATAATAATTATTTCACCATCTGCAATTTAGCAAATTCTGCATAACCATCTATTTACCTTTCCACTTCATCACTCTCACTACCAATCCACTGAGCTGTAGACGGTAACTCTAAATACACATCTTCGCTGTTTTCTTCAGGTATCTGCTGAAACAAAAACAATTTTCAAGGCATTGAAATCCCCACTTTGGGAAATGCTGAAAGGAACCTAAATACTCAAAATGCATGCATGCACCAAAGGAAAGCTTCAGGAACTTTGAACACTTCAAAGACAAAGACTGTTCAACAGTTGAGTGCAAGCACTTTACTTTATAGAGCGGTGAACTATTATCGGGCACAAGAATTACATGTACTTCTTTAAACTAGTGGATTTTTTCCATTATAACAGGGCATCTGATAGGGTGCGGAAAAAAATAACAAATTATGCGGAAATTTTCAGGAACTTTATGCGGAAGAAAGTGTTGATTATGCGGAAAACACGTTGGATTATGCGGAAATTTTCGGCTCGCTTCGCTCGCCAAAAATCACATCTTTTCGTGCAGCCGAAATCGAGCTGCCCCCGAAGGTGCGAGTCTGCCCGCAGGCTAATTTTAAACAAAAGAAATTGTATTGGTATTTGGGCTTTTTCAATTATTTTTATTTGTATTTTGTATGTTATGAAATTATGTGATGTTCAATGAAAATAAGCTTAACACAACCGTTTAATATTTTGTTGGCTGAAGTTGATTTTCTTCTTATGCATAAACAATACAATTCAAGGTGGCTTGAAGGTGCTACGTGATCTATTACAACACTGCACGTTGAACAAAATAACAATCCATTATCTACATAGAAAACTCCAGGATACTGGTTCACTCAATCCTTTGCTGCTATTAGACTTTCAACAAAATCCTTCGTCTTCATTATGGCACGTCGGTCACAGCAATTTGCGGCCACAAGCTCGCTTCACTTAATTCGTCGCTCATCTAGCCCATGAGGTCAACTTGTGGCAAGTGTACAGCGAAGATGGGATCCTTCTTCTTGGTCTCTTTGATGACAAATTTATCCATATACTACAGGTAACCACAGAAGAATTTTCGATAGACCGAACGAGTGAAAGAACTGGTGTCCAGGCCCATCCCGAAAAGACGCGTGGAACGCCTGGAGGTTAAAAATTGCTTACGATCGAAGTGCCGTGTTTTCGTCGCTATTTTAGGAGAAAAACTGTGTCAAAATAATCAATTTCTTCAAAATTTATGTTTGTGAGGATGGTAAACAGCTGCTTAATCATTAATATGAAACAAATTTCTCTGTTTTATGCGGAAAATGTTCTCAAGATGCGGAAGATGCGGAAGTCAGCGAATTATGCGGATCCGCACCACCGCATCCTGTCAGATGCCCTGTTATAATTAGGAAGGGTTGAAAGTGAAATAACACTGGATTGGTGAAATAAAGCCGAACTTGCACCCCTCCCTCTAGAGCTGCACCAATGCTTCCTCAATCACATGGGTAACGAAAGTAATGTTTTGGTGCGCTCGTTATTCAACTTGTGTGGTATATGCTAAAACAATTATTCACCTCAGTGTCGGTGAAAGTGGTGGATATTTACCTCCACTTCGGTGAATAATTGTTAATTATGCAAAAATATATGCACACATATTAAACAAAATGGCTAAGAGTCTTAAGATGGCTTAAATGCAGTAACATGAAATGGATTAAGTAGTTTACTAACTGACAAATATGGGTGACTCATTGTCCAGTGAAGCTTTGCATGTTTCCCTTTTATGATTAGGAAGCATAACTTTATTAAAGTGGATCATGTACTTAGCTAGGGTTTACTATGGTGTATGTAACAAGATGCACCAGCTTGCAAAGAGATCAGGACTGCTGAAAATCAGTTATATTTACAGGCTAATGATTTTTAGGTTAATTAAATATTCCAGTGCTGGGATATTGGTAATGACACTGTTCAAATCAATTTAATAATCATTTCATCCCAAGAGTGATGAGATTGTACATGTAACTCAGAAAGTCTTGTGTACCAAGACAGTTTATATGATATTCCTAGCAAAGTAATGATAAGAAAGAGCCATATGATAACACTAATCCCTGCAAAAGGTAACTAAATTGGACTGAAAACCTTATGGCGCTTGGCTACTCTGTATTAACATTATCATTATGTGGATACTGTATTTTAAGGAAGGGGGGGGGGGGGGGGGGTCTCCCATATACGGGCTATATAGGTATGTGCCGTGGTATAGGGTGTCATTTTTGATCCTTTTGGCACTGCATTCCCAGTGTGATCTTTAGATAGGGCACCCAAATTCTATCAGCTAACATAAACACGCAGCTAAATGAATAACATGATCTGCTAAAACTGAGCTATCCATTCAAGCATTAGCAAAGTAATTTTATAAAGATTTGAGCTTTGCCATGTGCAGTTAGCCGTTATTTGGATCATCTCACAATGCTTCTCCTCCCCTTGAATAGGGCGTCATTTTGGGGGGTTGGGCCTTAAGAAAGGGAATCAATTTTCATTTTCTTTATCCTTAAATATGGTCAGGTTTTAAGAACCTTCACAGCACACCCCTATCTGAAATTTATGGGAGTATCCCCCCCCCCCCCCCCCTATCCTGGCTGTTTATCCACCACTCCACCAATCAGAAACTTGGAATATTCTTAAACAAAAAGATAGCACTTCCTTCACCTCACTGACTGGACGATAAGCAAATGCTACACAGTATGCTGACATGCTGTTTCTCTGATAAAAGTCAAGTACTTTCTTCCTAAAAACAAAGAAAAACAAAAAGCTGTATGAATTAACACCAGTTGGCTTAAATGTTTGTGTACATATATCCTGTTAACCACTTAAAATGCTTTATATGATAAGTGACCCAGCAGCATTTGCATTAATGATGTTGCATTGGAGGTGCGGTGGCCTAATGGTTAGTGCGCTGGACTCCGGATTGAACGGTCCCGGTTCGAGCCCTGGCTGGGGCACTGCATTGTGTTCTTTGGCAAGACACTTGACTTTCATAGTGCCTCTCTCCACCCAGGTGAATAAATGGGTACTGGCGAATTTACTGCTGGAGGTAACCCTGCGATGGACTAGCATCCCATCCAGGGGGGAGTAGAAATACTCCTAGTCGCTTCATGCTACGGAAACCGGGATAAGCTCTGGCCTGATGGGCCCTTTGGCTCGTAAGCAGACTTTTCCATTGAAATCTATAGTGGCACAATACAAATCTATCAAATTTTAGTACGCACTCTGGTGTGTTGTTGGAAATCCATGAATCTGATTGGTTCTCCCATTATGTTTTTGTTTGCTGAAGATGGAACACAATTGTGTCTGTTGCTCTTAAAAGGGCACAATTGGACTGCAATCCTTTAGAGTGTTTACTACTATTCGCTCCTGGAGAATGAGCGCAAGTAGTCTAATTGTTAAGGTGGCTTACTACAGTTTTTACGAGGCAAGAGCGCGCGCTACGATTCGGCTGCCTGACGTCAATATCGCTCGCGCTCGCAACACTTTCGTGAGCAACACTAAAGGAAACGAAAACAAGTTTGAGCCCTTTTTTCGAAAGTTAACAGTTTCAGAAACTTTCAAAAGGTTTTAGACATGTCATAGGACGAAAACAATACTACAGATAGGTTGATAAACAACCGACAGAGGAGTTCTAATTCGCTTTTTTCATCGCTCATAACGTGTGGCGTTATACGAGCACGCGCTCAAATAATAGGGCATGCGCAATTCGATTCTTGTCGGAGGTCGTAAAAACCTGACTTCGGCTTAAAATATCTCAAAAACCTACCGTACGACCCATAATGAAATTTTCACAATTTATTTTTTGGGGTGAATCGCGTCAACTGTCAAAATCTAAAACAAATCTGTAAGGCAGATTTTGAGCTATTTTTAAAATAGGCAAAATACCACATTTTCCTATTTTGCAAAAAATCTGTCTTACAGATTTTTAATTTATTTTGCATGAATGTTTTATCTGATTCAATTTCTATTTTCTGAATTTTTGAGGTAGGGTCGTATGGGCAGATTTTGAGAAAAACGCCATTGAAACTACTAGTGCCCAGTCTCCTCTTAAGCACTCGGGCATTCGTTTTGGCTGTTTATTAGCATCTATATTGCTCAATTGTCGCATATATTGGTTGTAGGATGCAACAAACAATAATAAGTGAAAGCTAAAACCTTTCTGGACATTTTATTAAAGAGTTAAAAGCTGGGCTCATTTACCCCGTCAAAACTGTAGTAAGCCTCCTTAAAAGAAGCATATTCACCTCTCAACTGCAGTCACAGGGCAGAGACTGGAACCATCCCAGAAATCACTACAGGCATCAAGAATGATATCTGCTGATCCCTGGGTAAGAAGTTGAAGAGAACCTGGAAAATTTAAAAATCATGACAGCGTTCAAAACCCAGCTAAGGTTTGTTTAGGTTTACATGGTAACATTCACTATTTTGGAATAATGTGATTCTGGAAACAATTATCTTTTTACCATAATTTTCCACATTTGACAAATAAAATTTATTTTTTATAATTCAATAAAATTAATGTTTTCCAATGTTTTGATGCATCAAACATCATTGTTACATGTACAGTTGATAATGATGTCTGATACATCAAAATGGCAGAAAACATTATTTTATTATTTCTACTAACATTTTTCAGTAAAAAAGTAATTAATCATATGGTATTTTACAGTCAAACGCATTCAACCGTAGCCACCCAACAAAGTTTTTGACATCTTTTTGACAAGTTTTTGATTACTTTGATGAGTTTTACGGCTTCCGGTTGCTTTAAACTGCCAATCAGATGCCTTGAAAAATGGAAGGCGGGGTATCAACCGTTGCATGATTCATCTTCAAACGTCAGAGTTTGAAAGGGTTTCAAACAACGCCTCGCACGAGCGATTATGCCAAGTTCAACTGGCGATAAATAAATTTTATGCCGACAAAAATTTGGTCAAACTTAACTTTTCGCACAGGAAATGTTTTCTGGGTTTGTAAAACCAGTTGAAATTGAACGTTTCACAGATCGTTCGTATAAACCGTTGTGCAACCGGAAGCCATCAAACTAATCAAAAACTTGTCAAAAAGATGTCAAAAACTTATTCGGGTGGCTACGATTCAGTGCGTTTGACTGTAATGCTTCAGTCAGTAAATAGATGAGTGATTGTTTTTACTTTTGAATAAAGTGACAAAATAATTCCAAGCTGTTGATATCCTCATTTGTTAAAAAGAGAGTGGTGATATGAAAGTTACCAAATTGTATGAATTATCATGTATTTGAACTGCTGGTGAAAGATTTTTGAATACATAAAAGATCTTTGGGGCTATTTACACTATGGTCACTGGTCAAGTTAAAATGATTTTACACTACGTAGTTATTGTAGTAAATCAAACTAGTTAAAAATCAATTTGGCATGAAATTCACTTTAAACTACAAAAGGGCCACAACATGCATGCAAACTTTTTCATTTCTGCAGGGGGCTTCAGGAGAAAATGCCTGGTTTAAAATGAATTTTCAATGTTCCTTAGGAGAATTGGGCTAAAATCAATTGTTTAAGAATTCCTAATAAGATGATCAGATTCTTCATTCTCATAAGTTATGTACATGTACTTGAAAAAGTTTTAAAAAGGTAAGGAGAGTCAGATTCTTCATTCTCATAAGTTATGTACATGTACTTAAAATTGTTTTAAAAAGGTAAGGAGAAGTAAGGACTTGATAACTACTGTTCTGTAACCTACCAGAGTGCTCCTCCTTAGTAACAAGGCAGGTCATGTTTGGGATGGGCTTCTCTTTTGAAATGGATAAAAATGAATGGGAATGAATGGGAACTCTAAAAGTGGAGTTCTGAGAAACAAAGAGAAAAAAATAAAAATTATTATATCACCACAAGAAAACCAGAAAACTATTTTCCTGCATGGCTAAAACAAAAACATAAACTTTTGAAAATGTTAGCGTGTGAATGACCACTCCCAAACATGCTCTACTACAAAATAAATCTAAAAACTTTGTAACATATAAAAGAAGTGTGTGTTCGAGAGTAGCCTTTTGGTCTTGATCATTTGTGGTATTTTTGAGGTACTGTATGGAAAGGTGCAATGGCCTAATGGTTGGTGCTTTGGACTCTGGAACAAGTGATCCAGGTTCATGCCCTGGCCAGGGTCACTGTGTAGTGTTCTTAGACACTTTACACTAACAGTATATATGCACATGTCTCTTTAGATCTCCCCCCAAGAGTATTTAAAGGGCACTGCATGATGAACTGTCTTGGGAACCTAACAAAATGCTGTAGGAAGGGGATAACCTGGAGTTTGGACTAGCTGGCATCCACTGCAATACTCATAGTCACTTAATACTACAGAAACTGGGACAAGCTGTGGTTGGGTGGGTTACTTCAACCAAACATTTACTTCCTAACGTTTATGGTATATAAAAATTCATTGATTTGTACGTACAATGGGTGACTGAACAGCAAAGATGTACTTTTGTTTGCTAAAGAGCTGAAGGGCACGCTCCATAAAGCCTATTTCCTTTCCAAGGAGACACAGGCACCTAGGAAGTGAAACCAAAACATGTCAGTTTTTTTATGTATTTTACCAGTACTATCAACCCTTTAAAGAAAACAGAGAAGGCAGCATGGTGGAGGAAAGTGGTCTCAACTAGTCACTGGATTCGAATTCTGGAGGTCCTGGTTTCAAGTCCTCCATGCTGCTGCTATGAGACCAATTGAGTGCAATTTCTTGGCCAAGGTTTGTAAAAAGTCAACTAGTCAGCCTCTCACCAGTTGTAACAGTTTTCTCAATATTATCACAGAAGTCCATCAAGTACATCAACACTTGAACAAAACCTATATTATTATTTTGACCAAATATACCTTCTATAAGAAGGCAAGGGAACTGAATTGTAGGAAAGGGACAGAAGACCAGTGTGATCAGCAAAACGTAGACATCTCACAGGAGATTTGCAGCATGAATTAAGTAGGATATTAAGGCCCTGAAATAGAAAAAGTATGATAGTTATTATAATGTTTGTCCTTGGTATTTTCTCAAAAAGTTTTCAAATCAAATCCAAGGGAAACAGCTTATCACACTGACAACTGGGCTGTCATACACTAAAATGTATTTTGTCTCTCAGCTATAATTAGGACATGTTCTGTGGTTGGTCAATAAATTCAATGGACCACATTCTACAGTACTGCCTGCCTCTGTGCACTTGACTTGAAATGTTTTCCTTTCTCTATAGCCAGAGAGATATAACAAACAAAGTGCCTATGAAGTGTTTTTTTTTGTGTGTGTGTGTGCGTTAAGTTTTAAAATTTACCTTGTAAAATACGCAATTCAGAAGTTTGTAAAATTAACAATTTTACATGCCTTCAAAGTTGAACCATTTTTTCCTCAAAAAATGGTATTTGAATTGTGCGGTCAAAATACCACATGCCAACAACATCTGACTTCATTTTGGTGCCAAAAATCGTTCTTCAGTTTCTTCTTCCTCAAGATTGCTGGATCCGGCTCCCTGACAAATCGCTCATTTCTGAATCCCTCGATATGTTTCTCACGTAAACACTCCTCACTGACAAGAAACTTTGATCATCCAAACAAACTTTGGCACCAAAGTGATGTCATAGCGTGGTATTCTTGGATTAACTCAACCCATTCCCCTGACCATTTTGGGGGGCAAAATGCTCAAAATTGAAGGCGTGTAAAATCATTACTTTTAGCCCCATGGAATCCTGTATTTCACAAGTTAAATTTTAAAACTAAAAAGCAAAAACAAATCACTTCATTGGCACTTTAATGAAAGAAAAATGGAATTATGTCTTAGGAATGACCCTTGTGTAAAAGGCATGTTTCTCCAGAGATAATAAAAATCAATATAATAATGAATGATAAACAACATTTCCATGTTATGCTACGGACATACCAGGGGTTTGAGTGAGCTGATATGATTCTGCCACCTAATGTCATCAAATCTCAGTCCAAACTGACTCTAAAATTCAACAAAAGTTGTAGAATTATGTTATGGTTAAATTTTGTTTATTTTATAGTTAGTTTTTCAAGCCACTAAAATATTTTCCTTTGTTTGAGATTTAGATTATTGTAATAAACATGAAACAAGTAATTAAGGGAATCCAAAAATTAGAATCAAACTGGTTCAAAAAGTCAAATCAATTTAATGGCAAAAGTAATTGTGAAGCTGATGTAAGTAACTGTATTGCAATTTTATTTAACTTCTCCTTCCCCTGAACAGTATTGTAAGTTATACAATATAAATAACTAAATTTTGTATGCTGTAGTTTGAATTTCAATTTGAAAATTGAAGCCCTGATTTTTTCAGGCTTCTTTATTCCAATTGCTTAAAATTGGAAATTCACTGCAAAGATCACATATCACCTTAATATAGAGTTATCTTAACAATTTAAACTGAATTAGTGGCTTTTACTCAACATTACTTTTACAAGGCAATACTTCATTTATCAAGCATACAATAACATGTCTCAGAATGCAGATCACTAGAAAAACTCCATATTTCCTGGTTGTTTGATTAATTATCTACTGGTAGTTTAGTGATTTTTTTCCATGAATACTAACTTTGTTAATTTACATTCAATGCTCCCAATGACTCCAAAGACTCAGATTTTTTCTTTGTCCCATGCTCACAACAAATGGTCATTTCATCTTTATCATTTATTTACGAAGCTTTAAATTTACCATTTTCATTGTTCATCAGCCATTAATAGAGGAGCTCATACATGCTTGGAATGTGTGAAAATTAAAATTACAAAAGGTTCATCAAGTTATCAGGAGTTCAAGTTATTGAGGGAAAATGACCTGAAGGGGAATCAAAAAGGTTCAGGCTTCAGATTCAGATTCAAATTATTGAGGGTTTGAGTTATCGGGATTCAAATGTGTTATACTTTATAATAGAGAGCTTAAGCACAGGCGTTTTTGAGCCAGGGACGGCAGCCGGAAATGGAACCTTCTCGTCTTTAGCACTTATTGCCAGCTTTTTGTTCATAAATTCAAGTTGTAAGTGCTAAAATGAAAGCTTCCAGTTGCCATCCGTGCCTCAAAAACGTCTGTGCTTAAGCTCTCTAATGCAGAAATAGTTAAAAATCGTTCAGCTGGATGTACTTTAGTGAGAATTCTACTTAAAAAACGATTATTCACTCTCAATTTCTATGAAGTGGTAATTGATTTTTCTTCCAGCTTCCTGCCACCTCATAGAAATATCAAGCTCCTGATCTTATTTTTAGTTAAACATAAAACAAGAGATGTCCATTGCCTAAGCCTACTTTGAACATACCTCAGGATCCGAGGACAAGTTCAACACTTCTCTGTGGCCTTTAAAAGAGTTGTTCCAATTGTCTTCTAAGATCCAGGAAAAGAAAAAAACAATACACATCATTCAGCATTACAAACAGACAACAATTTAATAATTTCAACACATGATTCATACACGCTGTATTTACATTTTAGCATACACTCGCAAGAACTGAACTAAACAATTATTCTGTCTGTTGTTTCTCATTAAGTTATTAATTTTATATTAGTACATAATATTTGGTCTTTATAATAATGAAACTCACCAACAGATTCAGACTCATCAACAGACACAGAAATATCATCATCTTCGTCATCCTCGTCATCAGAAGATTCTTGGCCATCTTGGCTTGACGACACTCTGCTTATTTCACTTGTCCAAGTGCAAGTGCTCTCTTTTCTCTCCTTTTTCTGACCAGCTAACTCTTCTTTTAACTTATTCTTTCGACTCTTTAGGAAGAACACTTTCTCTGCGCGGGGATTGGGTAATGACAGTATACCTTCCTTGTCCACACAACACCACACCTTACGTTAAAAAGAAATAACTCAGTGAAATTTACCTTCATTATCCCAGGAAACAAATCGGCCATTTCCGAGTTACCTTTTGCCTCTGTGACAAAACGAGTCTATGTGCAAAACCATTCATATGAAAATGAGTTTCACCTGCACATCCATTTTCATGCAAATCAAACTCATTTTCATTTGAATGGTTTCGCACTAGGACTCATTTTGAAAATGAGGCAAAGGGTAACTCGAAAATGGTGTATTAAAGACCTTGTATGAGAAAAAATTGAATAACTTATTTTTATCAATGCACAACAGACAAGGTCAGACTCCTTTGCAACTTGTAATAATTGGTTATTTTTATACTAGCAGAGTAAAACAATGATGAAACTCACAGTAACACTTCCAAGGATTTCTAAAAGGCTAGCTGTTCTTGGCAGACTTGATGGATCACCCAATAAATTTTTCCAGAAGCACTGTAAAATATCTTGTAGAGTTATTTCATCTGCTGACTAGATCAAAAAAACAGCTAAATAAGTGTTATGTTCTATTAGCATGTTCATTATTGTCAATTAAGTCCATCCCTTTGAGGATGAGCCATCTCGGGAGCGGAAGAAATGCTTTTATCTCTGTCAGAACAGCCTCAAAATAATTAACTTCTTAATTTTTAGTATCACTAGGTAACTATTTGAAGCTTCTTTATTATTTGAAGGTTCTTTTCAACTTGTACATCAAAAAATGCAGCACTTTTCACACCATTCAAAAAAAAATCTGCTTATAACATCATGCTATATACTGTAAATACACATGCAGCTAACAATAGGATGAAAATTGATCACCAGAATGTAATTGACCAATTGATCGATGGCTGTCGAAAATCACACAAAACAATTCTAAAAAAGCAATCTTTTTTTCTTTCTTCAAACTTAAAGGTTTAGAAAATGTTAAGAATAATGTCTCATTATCAATGTTTGACTAAACATCTCCAGAAATGGCATTTACCTTTTCTTTTTCCTTTAAAAATGTGAATAAAACTTTGATTCTTGCTGTTCCATAAAGATTTAAGCAGATCCAAACAACTGGAAAAGAAATTGGAAGGAGCGGCAAAACAGCATAACCCTGTAAAGGCACAATTATGTGTAAATGATGTAAAAAGTCAAAAGACTACTTAGCCAGTCGAAACTCTGGAAAGGTGTTATCTAATGCTCCAGTTTGAAATAATTTGTCTTAAGGTGGAGTATAGGTGTAGCCCTTTTTTTGGCAGACACCTGGTGGTTTCCATGGTATTAAATAACTGTGATCTGTGCTTGTAGTTCTGATTTTGTCCAGCAAATGATCCTTGAGGTTAATTGTTGTTCTCAAATCTTCCGCATTAACTCAATCTATTTGTCAAGGTATAACTTGAAATTTTGGGGTCTTTCCCCAAAATGTTTCATCCAAGACAAGTTTTTAATGCAATGGGTGACGCAAATCCTATTAAAAGAGGCCCTGCCAGGGGGTGTCCCAGGTTACTTGTCGGAATTTTAAAATGTCTCGTGTCGGCGTTTTGTCAAGGCTACACAACACTGTCGGAAATTTAGCAACATACATTTGGCTTCGTCAATCGTTTGTCGCTATTTCGTTTGAGTGCTGTTGCTACTTTTTGGCCTATGTCACTTGTCGGAATTTACCCTGGCAGGGCCTCTTAAAATGGCAGTCAGACTCATTCTTAAAAACCTTGTTAGATGCTGAACAAGAAGCTTAAAAAAGCTCAAAATTGAGTAGTTTAAATGTTTAAAAGATCCTGTTCTTTGGGTTGAATGGCAGGGTGGCCCCAGCCTGTTATTATGTTTTGATTTAAAAATATACCTTAGCAGCAAGGCATTTCAATTTGATTCAATCAGTTAAATTATTATAAGCATTACTATTTTGACTATACTGATTTGACTTCACTAACCTGCAGTAAAAGAATCATTTCACTCCAGTGGCCCGAGTCATTTTTAAGAAAAATTGTTCTGAGAATGTTGACAGTCAAAGATGACACCTTGAAAAAGACATTGATAAATTAAATGTTATTCATAACGGAACAGTAACAGGATGTAATTAGAACAATAATTATTATCAAATATTTGTTGGTTTAAAATTTTTCAAACCAATTTGATTTTAATTTTTCATTGTGTGATTTTCATTATCATAATCTGAAACAAAGGGAAATAAAAATCAAACTAGTTTGAAAAATTTTAATTCAAAGATAAATTTAAACTACAACACTAACATACACCTGTAAACTTGAACAAATGTCAAATAAAATTATTTCGTAATCAGTTAATTGATCAACATTTTCCCAACAAACAGTAAATGGAGAGAAATGTCAGAAAAAAGCACCAAAAAATGCAAATGTAATTGTTATTGAACCCTGCTTCATAAAGATGAAAGAGTCTGGACTTTTACAGTGAAAGAGCAGATTTGCGGCAGATTAGTATAGTTTTGACATAGGAGTACAGTTTTGCAGTGAAGTTGTAGTTTTATGATGGAAGTGTATGTTCAGGACTTTTGAGGAGTATGCGTAGTTCTGTGGTAGAGTACAGTGTTGGGATTGAAAGCCAGTTTGTTGTGTACTTTTGATATGGAAGTACAGTTTTGGTGTAGAAGCATACATGTAGTTTTGTGGCATGCACCAAACAAATCCCAGTCATAGGCACCTAGTGTATCTCGCTATTGTTATACGGTACATGTATGTCGCCAATGACTGAAAAAAAAAATCTTCAGCTTGATCTTAGACCACTTCTTTACTGGGGAAGGAACTACACCATGCATGCATATGATGACATGCCTGTCTGTTTGCTTCTGCAACTATAACCAAAATTTCAAGTAACATATAAGGAAACTCACCATAATTACAAATAGTAATTTCTTGTCTATAATAGTGCTTGTGATATAATGCATTTCATTTCCAACAATGCTTATTGGCCTCTTCAACGAGTTGTCTAAAATTTTTCTGCAAAAAATTTTAAAAAGTCACCTTAACATCTCTTGCAAAACTTACACCTGTCCAAAGCAAAGACCAGTTCATCAACCTAGCATACATTCCATTTTGGAATGGCTGACAATACCAGACGGGGAGGGGTAAAAATTTGGGTTGGGTAGTAGCTCTCACAAGGTCTCACACGAATGGCTTGCACCCCTTCAAGAGAACAGTTGAACAAACAACAGGAACAATGTTCCTAGCCCCCAAAACAATAGCAACTTCTACACTAGAGGGCTAATGTAATAAGTTACATGCTTACAAGAGCTGCTACACAACCAAGAAATACTGCTAGTTGCTTCATGCTACAGAATTCAGAGACAAGCTCCAGTCTCATGGGCTACTAGGCTCAAACACACACTTTACCTTACAACTCATGACTAATGTATTGCCCAGAATGGGTTTGATAGATTGAATTAATTAGATCTACAAAAGACACTACTGAAGCCCCTGTAAGTTCACCTCTTTCCAGCAATTTAAATTCTAAAAGATGAAATATTTAACATGTCTGCATGTTGAATATTTCACCCTTCACATTTTTCATTACTGAGCTTAAAATTGACCATTTGTCTTTATTTATCACCATACAGGATGCTATTGACACTGCCAATACTAGCAGTATGCAGGACACCTTTCATGTATGAATCTAGTAAATGACCTTGCTCACCATGAGTGCTCTTAGCTCAGCGGATAACGTGTCCGCCCGGTGTTTGGGAGGTTATGGGTTCGATTCCCATCAGGGATTCAGATTTCTTCTTTTTCTTTGTCCCATCTTTTTGACATGTTGAATATTTCATCTTTCATATTTCATTACCAAGCTTAAAATGTACCATCTTTCTTTATTTATCAATTTAAATTCTACTGTAAGTTATAGTTCTGATGATTTGCAGTTCTCCTGTCCAGTTCTTCCAGTAACCTAAAACTCTATTTGCTATAAAGCAGTACTCATATTGTCAAGTGTTTCAGTTTTGCAGTTTACTGTACCTCAGATTTAATTTGAATGGTGTTTCCATCACAAGGAACTTCTCTCGTGGATGAGGCTGGGATGACTGTATGCCAGTTCCTTTACTACCATCTGCAGGGAAATAAAATTAGAACATGAACAATAAAGATCAAATGTTGTAAGTGCGCTTCGCACAATCATTTGCAATGAATGTCTATGCAAATCTGATACTTAAACAAAATGAAAACCCAACGTGATGTTCAAACTAGTGAAAGTCATTAATAGTTCAAAAGTAAAGCAAGATTCTATTGAATTATACAAACAAATCTTAAACAAAAGGTCCATCTGATATTGTAGATAAATCACATTTCTCCGCCAGCTATCCAGATCGCCACACCACCATGGATACTCCCTAGTGCCACTTCAGGCTTCAGCCTTGCAGTCATACAGGTGGATCTTAAGATCTAACCAATTGTAAATACCGTAAAATTCCGGTTATAAGCCCCCCCCTCACCAATTATAGGCCCATCTACCTGGAAAGTTCAAACAAAAAATACATCCAGTAATAAGCCCCCTCTGCTGGATGACAGTACTGAACAGGGCTAAATATGGCTATTATGACTTTTTAACTTAAAAAAGGTATTTCGATTAACACTGTTTCAAAAGAATTTTTTTTATTCCCCTTATAAGCCCGTCCATTCATAAGCCCACCCAAAACCCCTTACGATGTATAAGCCCAGGGCTTATAACCAGAATTCTATGGTATGTGAGCATGCCGCATTGATCATAGAGAAGCCTGGAGAAATTTTGATGTGCCAGCTGTCAGAATATTAGTATCATTTTCTTTCAGCTGTGATGTATATCAAAACACTTAATTAATGACTATAGCCCTATAAAAAATGGAGTTTTGTTTTGACACAGTTCCATTAAAGGGAACGATGAACAAAACTTACTGATTCCCTTGGGGCTTATTGTCAAATCAAACAAATTGTCATTGCTGAGCTTTTTATACCTACCAGTTGTGTTTTGTGCTATAGGGTGAAAAACTTGACCCTCTTCAAGGACATGTAAAGACCCTTTAGTTGGTGATTCTTGGGAAAGCTGGAAATAAAAGAAAAACAAAAATGTTGAGCTGTTGAGTAACAACAAAATCAAATGCAAGCTCAATTGGAAGCAACACTGCTAGCCATTATTTAACTAGCCTAACATACAACACCAAATCTGCTGTAGTGCCCAGTGTGTCCTGCGCCAAATTTGTACTTTAAACCATGTTACAGTTTACTGTTTACCTGTTGCACTTGAGCTGGGGCTGGATGACCTGGTCCTAGTACCACTACATCTCCACGAACAAGAAGGTTGCATGGTACACTGACCAGTTCATTGTCTCTGTAAGCATGCACCAGTGAGATGGACGGTGAGGGAGGGGTGCAGGGATCAACGTAATCTGATGGCATCCAGCTACAACAAGCTATGGAGAAGAAAGGCAGAAATTGTAACTGCTAAAACATCACTCAATAACAATATGCATATCTGGAACTTGGGATCTCTATCAGATATATATTTATACTATATAGCAAAGCTGTGAGAAGTAGTTTCTTTGTCAGTTTGTATGGCCCTCAACCTTTCTGACCATCAACTCGACCATCTAAGGTAATCCTGCAGGTTGCAGGCAACTTACAGGGAAGTAGTCATAATCCCTGGATGTATTCCCTCGTGAAACTCACCGGAGGTCCAAAGTGTTGACATGTCATAACACCTTTGGGGATTAACTTTTTAGTCATGCAAAACACAAAATTTGCAATAACTCCGCTAGAAAAATTTGTACTAAAATAATTTTTTTAATGGTAGGTTTTTGCAATTTTGCAAAATTCCAACCAGAAAAGGTTATCAGTATTAAAGGATCTTAAATTAAATAAGACAATTAAAGGATCTTAAGTTAAATAAGCCTTTAAAGGATCTTTAATTAATTAAGCGGATTAAAGGATTTTAAATTAAATAAGCCAATCAAAGAATGTTAAATTAAATAAGCCGATTAAAGGATCTTAAATTAAATAAGCCAATTAAAGAATCTTAAATTAAATAAGCTAATTAAAGGATCTTTAATTAAATAAGCTAATTAAAAGAATCTTAAATTAAATAACCCTATTAAAGGATCGTAAATTAAATAAGCCAATTAAAGGATCTTAAATTAAAGACGCAAATTAAAGGATCTTAAATTAAATAAGCCTATTAAAGGATCGTAAATTAAATAAGCCAATTAAAGGATCTTAAATTAAAGACGCCAATTAAAGGATCTTAAATTAAATAAGCCTATTTAAGAACCTTAAATTAAATAGGCCAATTAAAGGATCTTAAATTAAAGACGCCAATTAAAGGATCTTAAATTAAATAAGCCTATTAAAGGATTGTAAATTAAATAAGCCAATTAAAGGATCTTAAATTAAATAAGCCTATTAAAGGATTATAAATTAAATAAGCCAATTAAAGGATCTTAAATTAAAGACGCCAATTAAAGGATCTTAAATTAAATAAGCCTATTTAAGAACCTTAAATTAAATAGGCCAATTAAAGGATCTTAAATTAAATAAGCCTATTAAAGGATTGTAAATTAAATAAGCCAATTAAAGGATCTTAAATTAAATAAGCCTATTAAAGGATTATAAATTAAATAAGCCAATTAAAGGATCTTAAATTAAATAAGCCAATTAAAGGATCTTAAATTAAATAAGCCTATTAAAGGATCGTAAATTAAATAAGCCAAATAAAGGATCTTATATTAAAGACGCCAATTAAGGGATCTTAAATTAAATAAGACAATTAGAGGATCTTTAATTAAATAAGCCAATTAAAGGATCTTAAATTCAATCAGCCAATTAAAGGATGGTAAATTAAATAAGCCAATTAGAGGATCTTTAATTAAATAAGCCGATCAAAGAATCTTAAATTAAATAAGCCAATTAGAGGATCTTTAATTAAATAAGCCGATCAAAGAATCTTAAATTAAATAAGCCAATTAGAGGATCTTAAATTAAATAAGCCAATTAAAGGATCTTAAATTAAATAAGCCAATTAAAGGATCTTAAATTAAATAAGCCAATTAAAGGATCTTAAATTAAATAAGCCAATTAAAGGATCTTAAATTAAATAAGCCAATTAAAGGATCTTAAATTAAATAGGCCAATTAAAGTATCTTAAATTAAAGAAGCCAATTAAAGGATCTTAAATTAAATAAGCCAATTAAAGGATCTTAAATTAAATAAGCCAATTAGAGGATCTTTAATTAAATAAGCCAATTAAAAGATCTTAAATTAAATAAGCCAATTAAAGGATCTTAAATTAAATAGGCCAATTAAAGGATCTTAAATTAAATAAGCCTATTTAAGTATCTTAAATTAAAGAAGCCTATTTAAGCATGTTAAATTAAAGAAGCCAATTAAAGGATCTTAAATTAAAGAAGCCTATTTAAGGATCATAAATTAAATAAGCTGATTAAAGGATCATAAATTAAATAAGCCAATTAATAAAGGATCTTAAATTAAATAAGCCAATTAGAGGATCTTTAATTAAATAAGCCAATTAGAGGATCTTTAATTAAATAAGCCAATTAAAGGATCTTTAATTAAATAAGCCAATTAAAGGATCTTAAATTAAATAAGCCAATTAGAGGATCTTTAATTAAATAAGCCAATTAAAGGATCTTAAATTAAATAAGCCAATTAAAGGATCTTAAATTAAAGAAGCCAATTAAAGGACCTTAAATTAAAGAGGCCTATTTAAGTATCTTAAATTAAAGAAGCCTATTTAAGCATGTTAAATTAAAGAAGCCAATTAAAGGATCGTAAATTAAAGAAGCCAATTAAATTAAAGAAGCCTATTTAAGGATTGTAAATTAAATAAGCCAATTAAAGGATCTTAAATTAAATAAGCCAATTAAAGGATCTTAAATTAAATAAGCCAATTAAAGGATCTTAAATTAAAGAAGCCAATTAAAGGACCTTAAATTAAAGAAGCCTATTTAAGTATCTTAAATTAAAGAAGCCTATTTAAGCATGTTAAATTAAAGAAGCCAATTAAAGGATCGTAAATTAAAGAAGCCAATTAAATTAAAGAAGCCTATTTAAGGATCGTAAATTAAATAAGCCAATTAAAGGATCTTAAATTAAATAAACTGATTAAAGGATTGTAAATTAAATAAGCCAAATAAAGGATCTTAAATTAAAGAAGCCTATTTAAGGATCTTAAATTTATTAAGCCAATTAAAGGATCTTAAATTAAATCAGCCAATTAAAGGATCGTAAATTAAATAAGCCAATTTAAGGATCTAAAATTAAAGAAGCCTATTTAAGGATCATAAATTAAATAAGCTGATTAAAGGATTGTAAATTAAATAAGCCAAATAAAGGATCTTAAATTAAAGAAGCCAATTAAAGGATCTTAAATTAAATAAGCCTTAAGGCCGATTTTAAGATGTTAAATCGGCCGATTTAAGGATGTTAAATCGGCCAATTTAAGGATGTTAAATCGGCCGATTTAAGGATGATAAATCGATAAGGATAGTAAATTAAATAAGCCGAATAAAGGATCTTAAATTAAATAAGCCAATTAAAGAATCTTAAATTAAATAAGCCAATTAAAGGATCTTTAATTAAATAAGCTATTTAAAGGATCTTAATTTAAATAAGCCGATTTAAGGATCTGAAATTGGAGTGCGGTGTGGAGTGGAGTAGAAAGAATTCCACCAACCATTTTTCATCCAATTTTGGGACACATTACTCCTTTGCATATGTTCCCCCAACGCTCTCTTTGGGGAGCAAACACCACAAGACATCCCAAAAAGGACAGTGAAGGACACTATACTGATGATATACTGATGTACAATTTTTATGGCGTATTAGGTAAGTCAATTTGTGATGCCTGTTTAAGCTATTAATTATAGAATGGATACAATGTTGCAGCAAAGATCACCAGAGGTTAGTATTTGAAATGGCTTGTGATGGACTAAACACTCCCCTTGTTGGCATTCAATCACCACTACACCAAATAATATTTTAGTACAAACATCTTAAGGTACCATTAAAAAAATTGAGGTCACCTTGTTATTTAAAATATTCTTCAAGAAAATACACATGGATTGAAATGTTAAAAAACATGTTTCAGATGGCCTGCATCCATCTTCAGTTACAAAATAATATAGTTATACTGCTAGTCTGTATGATATAAATACAATATAAGTAGAATATATATTAGTTACGATCATTACAATCTCATGTAATTACAAATTTTCTTGTGCAGGCTGTAGAGCCCGTTATGTCAGCGAGACAAAATGATATCTTGCTACATGTTCACTGGTTCACAAACATTTGACATCTGATATGAATTTGCACATCTTCCAGCAAATCAGTGAGACAGAAACATGTGAGGATTTGTGTTCAGAAGATTGTTTCTCAATTCTTGACATCACCTCCATGTCTTTACAACTTAATATCAAGGAGGCCTTACAAATCAGATGGGAAAAACCCTCATTACACAAACAAGTCAATCACATCAATCTATCATTTTAATTTTTAATTTTTTGTTAGTTTTTCATATCCATGTTGTCATTTAGTAATATTCTACTTATATTGCATTTATATCACACCAACTAGTGGTCTAACTGTACATGTCTTTGTAACTGACAATGGATGAAGGTAATTAATAAAATTCTAAACAACACAAAACTTATACTTTCAGAACTACCGACAAGCGGCCATATTAGTTTACTAAAACAAAAGAAGATTTTTGCACAAAAATAGAGTTTAATTCCCAGAGGAATGACTTGGTACACCAATATGGCCGCTGTTTCCTTGTTTTTGGAACACCAAATGAATATGACTCCCGTGAGGGTATCTGAAAACGCTCTATAAGATACCTCCAGTGAAAAATTATATTGAAATCTCCATGGAGATCTTGCCCCTTACCATCACAGTTGCTCAACAGTTCCTGGGCACTTCTGACCATCTCCGTTCTTCTCAGTCTTTCCTCGCGTGCACACAAGGCCAGATTGACAGCTGTCAGCAACAGGACAATGATCCCTTCAATCAGTGGAAGACTGGAGCTAAAAATGTGTACCTGTTAGTTTGGGTTTCACAACAAGCTTTATGTCTGAGATATTGGGTAGTGGATATTTATGATTTACGTTTTAGGACCAGGGAAATAAGATCGCTGCCAGATTAACATAAATATATTATTTATTGGAGTAATTATGGGAATGAGCATATCTATTTGTGATTCTACTCCTGCGGCATGACATGCTAGTCACATTGTGGGGTCCCCACCAGCATTTAGTTTGCCATTACCCCTTTAATATGCTCCTGGGTGGAGAGAGGCACTGTGAGTTAAGTGTCTTGTCCAAGAATACAATGCAATGACTGCTCATTTCTGAGTCCAGTGCACTGACCATTAAGCCACTGTGCTTCCAGGATAGTAATACTGATAAAATCTAGAACATTAAGTATTTAAACAGACTCACTTCCTTGTTGTTCCAGCCAAGGCATATGACAAAATCATCACTAAAAACTCAAGAAGGAGAAATGCAAGGCTGATGAAGCTGATTGGCAAATGATGATTGACACTCAGTGCACTCCACAGATCCCTTCTCCAGGTGCATCTGTTAGCCTCTGTAAAAGCTGTTAATTCGTCACGAATGGCATCAAAAAGTCTTTTAAATGCCTCCTGAGAACTGAGCCCAAGTGAACCATCATCTTCTCTCTTTAACGCAACATGTCACCAATATTATTACAATGTTTATGTGCTTCTAGCCCCAACACCTCTAGCCCTTCTGAGCACTCTATTTAGGATGGAACTGCTTAAAAACTCACCACTTCCTAATTAAATATTGAATGATGTACTGCATAATTATACTATTACCAGTTATAGTAGTAAGAATATATTTCATTAAACATGCTTTTGCATGGCCTGTGCCTACAAAATGTCTGTGATTTATTTAGAGTTTACTTTTGTCCTTACAATTAACAAAGTACTGACTGAATTCACTCTACCCAGATTCAGCTCTGTTACCTATGGGAAACATTCCCTCTGCAGATATCTACATACAAAACTATGAAAAATACTGCTAGAAAAACTGATAAAATTGCTAAAATTCATGCAGCTCTCTATAAAGGCGAGGTGTTTACAGCCTCTATTAAAATTGGTTTCTGAGAGGTGCCGCACGAGGGCAGCCAACTACATAAAGTCTTGTTTAATGCCCTGTTTCTTTTCACTTATATGCGTATCCAGACACTATTGTCCAGACTGTTTTATTTTCAAGCCCGAGGAGCCAAGATTACTGAGGTTATAACTGTGATGTTGACAAAAACAAAGCTTACTTCCCGAACTTGGCAAAGAATCTCCAGTGTGTCCATGTCAATTTCGCCTTCACTTTCTCCCTACAAGTGTCAAATTATAAATCAAAATTTACAAACAATAAGCATTTCATTACAATAACAGTATCTGACATGACATGTGGAGGTAACAAAAGAAGTTGCTGTCTGCACATGACCCCTGCATGAAAACATGGCCTTCATTATGATTATTGATAAAACTACACCACTCACAGAATACTTAAGTTTCAAAAATTTAAAAGTAAACCACACACACAAAATGTAAAAAAAACTTCCAGTGTGATTTCTGCGGCCAACCTTTGCTTGAGATGTTTGTCTGCATGGCTGTAAAAATTACACTTTAGTAACATTTATTACTGATAAAACTGCAAAGGATGGATCGACAATCAGGACAATTTCTATAGGTTTCAGGAACAAATTATGAACAATAACTGCATGTGTTCAAGGCCGCAAGATTGTAAATCCTGCTGCACACTAGCCGATTTTTCATCAGCTGTCAAAAAATTTTCATTTGTCAGCTAGTGTGCAGTGATTTCAGACAAGTCTACAACGAGAACAGACCTTGTCAGGAAACATTGGGTAGTGCTAGATCTCAAAATATCTTGTCGGGACCAATGTTTGCCGTTACGTTCTCAAATCCATAAATCCATTGGTTTGTGGGATAACAACAAGGGGGGAGACAATGATAATTTTAGGTTTGCAGTCTGCATTCGTTTTACACCTATTTTCAAATATCACTTCCACTTTATGAATATAAACTCATCTTACCAGTCCTTCCCGTCTTCGCCAACTCCATGATCGTCGTATTTCTGACGCAGCAGCCGATCCTCTGGGATAACTTCTCTTCCTTCCACCGTCTGACATGATGCACGAGTTGTTGGACTGTCGGTCGAACGTCAACAAGGGTAAAATGTCACAATTCTCACTAGAAAAAGCACACGTTTAGTCATGATAGAAGGATGTAAGAATATCGAGGCTGTGTGCATCAATAGAGTTGATTTTTCCAAAGCAATTTGTTGTTTTCCACGAATAAATGTCTCATTTTTCCCATTTGACTGAAAGCCGCCATGATTGAAGTCCCCGCCAAACAAACTCGGTCCAGATTCCCTCGAATCTTCCTTCACGGCTTTCTATTTTTACGGTAATATCTGCTAGAAAGTACTTCTTTTAATTTCAAATTATTTTTAACAACTTTTAAAAAGCTTTCTTCACAAGAAAATATTCGCTAAACTTTCCCATTGGTGAATTCTTCCTGCTTGCGAAGTGCGTAAATTCCTGGCGTAAATTATCTGTGCTGACCATGCAAATGTTGTTCTTTCTCTCTCCGAAAGCGTTCGAGGGTTTCAGCGACATTGAGTTTGCCAGGCTTGAAATGAGTTTCACTACTGCAGTAAAAAAAACTGTGGGCTTTCAAATCCTTTTCGAAAAGGAACTTAAAGGTTTTAGCCTATTTTAACCAGGTGCGCACTCGATTTCAATCAGTTTCCGGCGGAAGTTAGACTGCAACACAGTCGATACGCGCTCGGTCTTCGAACGGGCGGCGCTTCCCGCTGCTGCGATAAGCGATTGTTGAACGATTTAGAAAAAGAAACGACTGTTTTGCCGTCTAAGCGGAAGTAACACACTCACAATGCTGTTAAATCATACTTTAATCAACAAAATCAATTCCAGCTAAGTTATCACCAACCTCGGGAGAGAGAGACCCTGGGAACGAGGTTGAGTTATCACAGCTGTGACGTAGGTCTTCAGGGGGGTGTCTTGAGCGTGGAATTCAGAGTCTCTATTTTCCTGGCAAGCAATGGCAAAACAAGAATGCGATCGAGCGAAAAGAGAACGGCGAGCTGCTCCTCGTTTTATCACAGGGGCCCACACATGCCACACAAATGGAGCGACTGTTGATGTTTCAAAATTATAAAGGAATGGATTGGAAAACCGCGAATTTACCATTTTACTGTTATTTTTTTTCTTTCGATGCCGTTAATAACATGTACAGGCAGCATCGCAAAAACCAGTAAATCGCTAATGCATCTGTCAATTCCAGCAGTGCCCATCCCCCCCGGGCAACCGCAGGGCATTTCCTAATGTTGCCAGTCCCGAGGGTGGGGCATTTGCGTACCTCGGGTCGACGCCCAGGCATTTCACACGTGGTTTCGAAACCGTGAAGTGAGTCGCATATTCTTTATGGAGGCGTTTATAGGCCAAGACGTGGACTAAGCTGCAGATTAACTAGTCCATCAAGGACTCGAGAAGCTCGTGGATGTTCGTGGATGTTTTTAAAAGATATATTTTCTCAATTTTAGATATTTCTACATTGCTAAGAGGCAACAACTTGTATTATATTTTTATATCATTTATCGTTAGATTGAAAACAATCAACCCGGGGCGGGGCATTTGCCCGGTTCCTTTATCTCTACCCCAGGGAATTTTCCATTTTCTATTTTACGAAATGCTAATGCCCGGGAGTTAGCCTGGGGAACGGTGGCCGTGAAGGACCATGTTGCATTGGGGGGGGGGGGGGGGGGGGGAGAATAGGCACTGCTGGAATTGACTGATCGTGAAGTTCGCTGTTTTGAGCTACAACTGGGGCGACAAAGCACGACGGTTGAGGTAAGTTCACGTTTATTTTGAACATAAATGTGAACAGTACTCGCTATCGTTAAAGGGAAACTCCACTTTTGGAGTAAATGCTAATAGGAACATTTCGTTTTTCCTATGCCAAAGGAAAAGAAACAGCATCCTCAGGTGCATTCCTTTATAAGTTTGAAACCAGTCGCTTCATTTGTGTGGGCTCCCTGTGGTTTTATCCCCTCATTTGCATATTTTCGACTTTTCCTGTCGTACGTGAGATTGAATTTCAGGAACAATCAAAGATCTCTTCGTTTTCTATGGAGTTCCATGGAGTTTGCATGAAGTTCAATGGATTTTTCATGGAGTTTCTATGGAGTTCCATGGAGTTTCTATGGAGTTCCATGGAGTTTCTATGGAGTTCCATGGAGTTTCTGTGGAGTTCCATGGAAAGTCCATGGAACGTCTATGGAAACTCCATAGAATCTTCCTGGAATCTCCATGGATACTCCATGAAAATTCCATGGAACTCCACGGAAACTCCATGGAATTTCCATGGAGTTTCCGTGGATTTTACATGGAGTTTCTATGGAGTTCCGTGGAGTTTCTATGGAGTTCCATGGAGTTTCTATAGAGTTCCCTTGAGTTTCTATGGAGTTCCATGGAGTTCCATGGAGTTCCATGGAGTTTCCGTGGAGTTCCGTGGAGTTTCTGTGGAGTTCCATGGAGTTTCTATGGAGTTCCATGGACGTTCCATGGAGTTTCCGTGGAGTTTCTATGGAGTTCCATGGAGTTTCTCTGGAGTTCCATGGAGTTTCCATGGAGTTCCATGAAGTTTCTATGGAGTTCCATGGAGTTTCCGTGGAGCTTCATGAAATTTCTATGGAGTTCCATGGAGTTTCCGTGGAGTTCCGTGGAGTTTCTATGGAGTTCCATGGACGTTCCATGGAGTTTCCGTGGAGTTTCTATGGAGTTCCATGGAGTTTCTCTGGAGTTTCATGGAGTTTCCGTGGAGTTTCTATGGAGTTCCATGGAGTTTCTATGGAGTTCCATGGAAAGTCCATGAAAAGTCCATGGAACGTCCATTGAAACTCCATAGAATCTTCCTGGAATCTCCATGGATACTCCATAAAAATTCCATGGAACTCCATGGAATTTCCATGGAGTTTCCGTGGATTTTACATGGAGTTTCTATGGAGTTCCGTGGAGTTTCTATGGAGTTCCATGGAGTTTCTATAGAGTTCCATGGAGTTTCTATGGAGTTCCATGGAGTTTCCGTCGAGTTCCATGGAGTTTCCGTGGAGTTCCATGGAGTTTCCGTTGAGTTCCATGGAGTTTCTGTGGAGTTCCATGGAGTTTCTATGGAGTTCCATGGACGTTCCATGGAGTTTCCGTGGAGTTTCTATGGAGTTCCATGGAGTTTCTATGGAGTTCCATGGAGTTTCCATGGAGTTCCATGAAGTTTCTATGGAGTTCCATGGAGTTTCTGTGGAGCTCCATGAAATTTCTATGGAGTTCCATGGAGTTTCCGTGGAGTTCCATGGAGTTTCTATGGAGTTCCATGGACGTTCCATGGAGTTTCTGTGGAGTTTCTATGGAGTTCCATGGAGTTTCTATGGAGTTCCATGGAGTTTCCGTGGAGTTTCTATGGAGTTCCATGGAGTTTCTTTGGAGTTCCATGGAAAGTCCATGGAAACTCCATAGAATCTTCCTTGAATCTTCATGGATACTCCATGAAAATTCCATTGAACTCCACGGAAACTCCATGGAATTTCCATGGAGTTTCCGTGGATTTTACATGGAGTTTCTATGGAGTTCCATGGCGTTTCTGTGGAGTTCCATGGAGTTTCTATGGAGTTCCATTATATATGGAGTTCCATTATATATTTTTATATATTATATATATTTTATATAAATTTATATATTATATATATTAAAACTGCTGGAGCGATCTGTGGTCATAGCTTAAAATATATAAACGGTTTAAACAGATCTAAAAATATAAAAAGGGATACTCTAAATTTTCGATCGCCTTCTGCGGTCTTCTTCAGAGAATGATGGATTTTTGCAAGGTTCGCAGAATTCTAATAAGTTGCATTGACGTTATTGTTCGTTGCCTCCCTGGGGAGCAACCAGCGATGCGTAAACCCTTGGGAAGGGCGTTCTTTCGTTTATAGTGTTTTTGTCGAGGAAAGAATGTAAAGACTCAAGAAAAAGTCTTTTGTTCTTGCTGCTTACACCTGTTTCAAGAATTTCGGCGTAACTTGGATGTATGTCGTGGCCGATTTCTGCATGATGCTTAATCGCGGAGTTGATATTTCCGTTTGTTCCGGGCTTGTGTTCGGCTCCTCGCGATTTCCAACTTCTTTTGCTTTCCCCAACGTATGCATCGTGTCCTATATTTTATATAAATTATATATATTAATATAACTTTATTTATTATATATTTTTATATATTATATATATTTTATATATTTCTATATATTATATATATTTTATATAAATTATATATTAATATAACTTTATTTATTATATATTTTTATGTATTATATATATTTTATATAAATTATATATATTAATATAAATTTATTTATTATATATTTTTATATATTATATATATTTTATATAAATTTATATATTATATATATTTTATATACATTATATATTAATATAAATTTATTTATTATATATTTTTATATATTATATATATTTTATATAAATTATATATATTAATATAAATTTATTTATTATATATTTTTATATATTATATATATTTTATATAAATTTATATATTATATATTTTATATAAATTATATATCTTAATATAAATTTATTTATTATATATTTTTATATATTTTATATGAAATTATATATGATATATATTTATATAACTTTATATATTATATTTATTTTATATATTTTACATATTATTTATAATATATATTTATATATAGTATATAAGTAATATATTATATACTACATACTATTTAATATATCTCTTATATCTTTATAGCTTTACCGATCCTTCTAAAAATTCCATTCAAGTTCGAAGCAATATTGTACATTACCATTTTCCTTTCTGAAGTCTTGAGAAGCTGCATTAAGCCGTGATCAAGTCCATGAATTGTACTCAAAAGCACGTTGGAAATGCCATTCATGACAAAAGGTCTTCTTGGCCGCGGAATGAAAGGTACATTTCTCACCGGAACGGTGTGAACTATTTACGCTGTGGGGGCTACTATCCAATGAGAAGAGCGCTCGTAACCACACTGTCAACACGTTGTACTATTGGCAAATTGTGGGCAAACAATGTCGTAAAAACATGTTCTTCAAATATCGCAAAGATAATCGTCAGTAAGCCCAAACTTAATTGAGATTCATTATAAATAGGAATACCTAACGACTGCAATCCTTTTTACTTCGATTAAAGCGATGTATTGGCGAAAAATGTAAAGTAAGCACTTTCCGTGTCTAGCTATATTTTGAGAAGGAAGAAAATTCCAGCCAATCAGAGCGCTTGCATGCGCAAACAAAGACAGGATCCCTTTACGCGTGTTGCAGCAAGTGGCACGGAATTGTGGAAGCGTTCAATTCAATTTTCAATTCTTTTCGAGGGAGAGAAGTTCAGGAGAAGTTCTTTGCAGGTTGGTTACAAAGTTAATTTTGCTACATTTTACAGAGTAATCTTTAATCTATAATTCTTCTTTGCTATGTTCACTTGTTCGTAACTTCACCAAAATCAACAGAAACATATTGTTTACTCGCTCTTTTAATGTGATTTCATTCTCATCCCTCCACAAACATACGCAATCTGGAAACGAAACACTATTTCCTTTTGAAATAGCTCCTTGTTGATCTTCTAAAGCCGCAAGGTTTGCGCAAGTATAAACCCGTATAATACGTACTGTTAGGACACAGCATTTCAAGTTCTACTATTTCTTGTTGTTCTCGGCAAATTTCCCCCATCGGGGTAAAGGACAAAGGAAAGATGAAGATCCCCGGTTGTTTGCCAATTAACACAGTCAACAAAAAAGTGCTTGAGTGTTAATCAACATTTTGGCGAAGATTCGAGAAGATTCACATTATTCGCCACCTCGACGTGTGACGATAAGTTTTTCCACTGTTTCCACTTTTTCCTTCAGCTGAAAACGGCACGAATTTATTCATTCAAGGAAGTTTTACCCTGCGTAATGGTTTGCAGTTTCGAATTTTCATCGAGAAATATCCTTTCATTCAAGTTAAATTTTTGTGGACAAATTTAGTTTTGTGTTCTGTGTGACTCTCGATTACGAAAAAGAAAATAGTGAATACAATCTTAGCTTTTGGCCACATTCTAGAATAACTTCGCGCTCATACCTATCAGGGTTTCAATCCGCACACGTCCTGATTATATATTTAATAATTGCATGCAAATAAAAAAACTGCATTACAGTTGAGGTTTATGACAAAACTACTGTTTGTTCTATACCAAGCTAAGCGGACTGATGGTTTTTATTTGCCATTTTATGGCCTTTAAATTTCCAGCGCGCCGCCATTTTGGATTTTATGACGTGTTATGGCTCCCACTATTGTTTGGAGCTTACAAACAATAGCGGAAGCCATAACACGTCATAAGGATCCAAAATGGCGGCGCGCTGGAAGTTTAAAAGCCATAAACTTTTCCATTTATTGTCATTATTAAATGTTATTTCTCCCTTGTCTTGTAAAATTTGGAATTTGGGCATCATTTCAAACAATTCAGCGTCAACTTGTTGTAGTAGTGGAGGTTTCCTTTAAGGCTCAGAGTCCTCAGAAAGCAAAATTTCTTCTTAAGTTTACTTAATAATGGGTTCTTTTAGCATTTGGTTGCTTTAAACTCGCTTAAGAAAGAACGTCGAAATTTGGGTTCATTTTATGCTTAAATTTTGATTTACAAAAGGAGGGGAGGGGTCACCATATTCATTTAAAAGCAGGAAGACCTCGAAACTATCACATAATTCCTTAAATTTATCGGCTTCCAGAAACGTTGTCATTAAAACCGTTTGCTTTATGCTAACCCGATGCTAAGTGAGAGTAGAAAGAGAGAGAGAGAGAAAGAGAAAAGAAACAATGGAAGAAAGTAAAGCTTAAAATACAACATTTAATGTATTGCATCGATGTCAAGGAAAAATTTATTGTGTGTTTCATGATCACTGATAAACGGGCACACTTTTTTTGTCAAAGTTTTCAGCTAGAATAGCGCACCGAATGAAATGATTATGTATAACATAGTGATAAATCATAACCTCTTTTGTGCCCTGACATGGAAATTTCTCGAATTCAAAAATTGCTAAATTGGCTTCTAAGAGACTGAAAAATGAAAACTCTAAACTTTGACACGTGATATCTTCTTTTTGAAAGGGAGTAATTCGCTTCTGACAAGGCACAACAGAGTACACCAAGTTTATGTTCCTCACGAATCAACTACCGAAATTATGTATCGGAAGAGGAAACTTGCAGCTTTTGCCACTTTCCGAGGAACTTCTGAGTCGATGATGTTCACAACAACGTGCGCGTACCGCAAATGATCTAATAAATGCCCGGGTCGTCTATCACATTTTAGGGGTCCTAGGAGGGGCGTTAAATAGATACGAGGCGTTTATTTCACTTTAGCGTCAAAACAAATGACATCTGCGCTGATGTCTTTCATCGTTTGATATCGTTGTCTTTATCGTCACCAGGGTCATCGTTGGCCCTCTTCGATGGTTGAGGCGATTCTTGGGGGGCGTCTATTAGATACGGGGCTATTAGAGGGGAGCGTGTTTTAGATACGATTTATACAAACTTTGTACCACAAGGAGGGCGCTTATTAGATACGAGGCGTTAATTTTAGAGTGGGCGTTTGTTAGATCATTTAGGATATCTAATTATGGAAAGACGGGGGTGCTTGTCGTTCCTTTTAGGGGGTAAAATTGGTTGATTGGTACCGCTTAGGGTTCTCCAACGTAAAATGACGGTCTCCGGAGTTGTCGAGGCACCTTTAAGGTCATCAGGCTGAAAAAATGATAGGAACTGAATCGTATTTGTTACGTTATTGCGGTTTTCAATAGCATGCGAACTCTGAAATTCAAACCCCAACCAACGGTTTCCGTTTTCACTCCCGTCAATCATCTAAGCGGACCTCTCGGGTTCGGGTTCACTTCAGCCGAGTCAAAAGGTCACGACTGTAGGTCGTGATTGGAAGATTTCGACCCAAGGTTCGTTGGCTCTCCCCATAATTTTGATTGACGGCAGCGAAAACCCAATTGACAGTTGGGCTTTGAATCTCGGAGTTCGCATGTTTTTTAAAACCGCAATAATAACTTCTATTTCCGAGTTATTTGCTTGAAAACAGTCATACCATTTTCAGTTAATCATAACTGAAACCACGAAAAGCATTGTCTTTGAACATTTTAAGGAAGATATAACCATAATTTGTGGATAAAACTCAAACCACGGCTATAAATATCATTTGAAGATGCGCGGAAACAACTTGAAAAGTTAGTGCAATTTTTCAAGTTGCAATCCATTTCCATCATCAGCTTAAGACACTTGTCAACAGTTTCAGTGCTCTAATATAGCAAATTTTAATAAAAATGGACAATTATTTTTAGGTTTCCTAGGGAGGCGCGGTGGCCTAATGGTCAGTGCGCTGGACTCCGGATCGCCGGTCCGGGTTCGAGCCCTGGCCAGGGCGCTGCGTTGTGTTCTTGGGGAAGACACTTTACTCTCACAGTGCCTCTCTCCACCCAGGTGTATAAATGGGTACCGGCGAATTTACAGCTGGGATTAACCCTGCGATGGACTAGCATCCCATCCAGGGGGGGAGTAGAAATACTCCTAGTCGCTTCATGCTACGGAAACCGGGATAAGCTCCGGCCTGATGGGCCACTAGGCTCGTAAGCAGACTTTACCCTTTATAACACAAGTATAATTTTTGCTGTTCAAAAATCTGTCAAAATCCGCGACAAAGCGCCTTTACGCACCAGCAGACCTTATTAATGTCATCATGCTCTTTCTATTTCTGGCAACCATTTTGCACTACCACCTAGTTTGTTTTATGATTGACAAGGTCACGTGACCGTGCTCTGCAAAGAGCCTATTTTTATACCAAAACCACACCTTAGTGGCGGCACATGGGAGTACCCCACTCCTAGCTTGGGGATTCCAGTCGCTGCCGCCATTTCTTTTTTGAAAGCATAACGAGTATGTTTTGCGGTCGGGTCAGTCTAACTTCATTTTCGACGGTGCAGCCACCTCCAAAGACATAAAATCAACAAACAAGCGTAAAATTCTGATAAACGTCTAGTGTATTCCTGTTTGTTAGGATTTTTGTTCCATGGTTAGGTGAGTTAAATTTGTCGCGCTTTCTTACACAACAAATCATGACAATACAGTGGGCAAGGCAAAAGACAGTTCTGGAATGGGGTATTTGTGCCCACTCTCAGACCTGAGATTTTTTCTTAATAGATGATTGACAACATACAGTTTATCATCAAACACAAGAGTGCAATATTTTAAAGCTGCATCCTTTACGAGTGAAATGTCGTGTGCATGTACAATGGCGGTAAGGGTTTGTGTAAATTAGCGTATAATAGAACATAAACGCGAGGGATGGGAGGGCATTAAATTAGTTTTAACAGTGTTTTGGGGCTCCCCTTCCACCCCTCGCCACACTCACACCCCGCTCCCCCCATTAAGCGTTCTTGGATCTGCCACTAGAACGTTTACCACGATCATTCTTTTTGTCTGTCATGCGTATCAGGTGTATAACGAAGGGGGATGGGGAATCGGGAAAAAAAAGAAGGCGGAAGAAGCCCCCTCCACCTCCTCCCTGAATTCTCTCCCTCCCCCACCCGCTAATATGCCCCTAATATATCTTTAGTACGGACACGGACTTTTTCCATTTTCTTTAAAGACTTCGCTTTCTGTTACTTGGCCACTTGTTCTAAATTATAAAATTCCTTAGTACAGTGGAACCCCAATATAACGATATGCCAAGGGAGCAGTTAAATTATATCGTTATATCGAAATTCCCGATATAACGATATGGTTGTAAAATAACCGAAAATATCGTTATATCTGTGTAAACCTAACATATACTTTTTCACTGGATAAAGAGACTTAGAATACAGTATCATTTTCGTATCATCGTACAAAGCTGTTGTCAGAAACGTTAGAGATTACTCAATTACTGTAATGTTATTGGATTAAATTCAATGTTTTGCTTAAATTGCGACTGTGTACTGATAATATCGTTATATCGGGGAAGATTTTACGTTCGGTCCGCTAAATTCTCATCGTTAAATCGGGAATATCGTACCCTGGGTGCCAGAGGGTTTTTTTTGTTTTGTTTTGCGGCGACAGTGAGCGGCGTCACTGTCGCCACAAAACAAAACAAAAACAAAAAAACCCTCTGGCACCCAGGGTAGGAATATCCTTATATCGAGGATCGTCATATCGGGATTCCACTGTATCCCTTTCACTCCCATAAGGGCCCAAGTTTAAAATTAATAAAATTATCCCAAATTTCCTTTTTTTGCCAAAATATTGGCAAACAAACAGCAAACCTGGAATGGTTAAATACTGTTTATGATCAAATGATCAATAAAAAGAGTATAGTACACTTATTTACCAATTAATGCATGAAGTTGAATTTATAAGTAAAATTCCTTTTAAAGGTTTCAAAATTTTTACATCTAGTTTAAGATTAGCATAATCCAATATATTGTTTATAGTTCTGTCTGCTTGTTTTACCTTAAAATATGAGCCTTCGTTGTTTTCACATCTGACTAATTTTGTGGCTATGATCTAATGCACAGTTTGCTGGCAAGTTCTTTTTGTGTGTGTGAAACACCCCTTCAGAACTTGGAGTAAAAAAATCAGATGAAATGGGATGCTGGTCCATTGCAGGCTAACCTACAGCATTTCTACAGGATACCTCAACAAGTCGCTGCTTACAAATTTGTACTCCTGAGTTGAGAGGGACACTGTGAGAGTCAAGCTATTTGCAAAAGAACATGACACAATGACTTGGGCTTGAAGCCAGGATCACAGTGCCTCCAACTGAGCCACTGTATTGATTACAAACACATGTAATAACATTGTTGTTGCCATTATTGACTTTGTGGTTTGCTTAAAGGAAACCTGCAACTTGTAATGTTACAGGGGGTGACAGCTTTAACAAACGAAGTTTGAGCAGAACCATGTGTACTAAAAGTCATCCTGAAAATCTGGAATATCCCGAATTTTTGGGAGACATTCCCAAAAAATCTCAAACTTCCCAAAATTTTAACTTCATTACTTCGTGTCTCCCGGAAAATTTCCCAAGTCTCCTGATTCCCGGCAAAATCTTCAGATTCCCGGAAGAATTTTGTTTTTCTCCCGAAACAGCCCCTTCTTAGAGTTGACACCCCTCGTTAATGTTATTACCTCTTCTGATGCTGGTGCCGTCAAAATTGCACATTTGTTGGAAATTAAGGCAAAACATTTTAGTTTTAGAAAAATAATTGGATAGGAGTAAACGAGCAATGGCATGATCCTCACCGTTAGCCCACCAAGAAATTGGGGGAAATGAAATCTGAAAAAAACTTCAGGGCTTCAATAAGTTCAAACCCGTGACCTCTGTGGTACCGGTGCAGGTACTCTACCAAATGAGCTTTCAAAAACAATAATACATTGGCAGCCAGGACATTTTTATGGGTTATCTTCCCCATGAAATAATACATAACAGTGGATAGGAGTATTAACCTTTTTGGGTTTTGACCTTTGGTCATTGCGCAGCCATCTTACAGTTGTAGATTCTATCATCATGCCCCCCCCCCCACCCCTCCTCTTTTACTACTGTTATTTTTCTGAAGATGGGGCAACCAATGACATCGTTATCCATAACAACTTATCCAACATGGATACACCCTGCAAATTCCTAACTCAATATGGCTTTGTTACAAATGTGTTTCCCGCTTTTCAACAAACATTAAGTTAAGATAATATTTTGAACAAATTTGTGGAATTTTGTTCCAACAAACACTGCATGTTTCCTTTAAAACTGCCTAATAATTTACTAAAGAGACTCTTGATGGCATTAAGGTTTATAAGTCTGGAACTTCTCTGCTGCTACTGGGCCTCTGTTGAGCCCATGGCCTGCAAATAAAAAAAAACAATGATAGAAAAATTAATCAACTGATCACTAACATAGGGGGAGGCATGGTGACCAATGGCTAGTGCACAGGCTTACCATCCTCTGTTGGTGTGATTGCAGGTTACTAATTAAAAGCTGTTTTTTCAATGTTCAATGTTCAATTTAATTTATTTATAATTGTGTTTAATATTCTTCAACTCTTCTATTAAAGCTATCTCTAAATAATTACTTATCTTTTTTTACCTTTTTACAGTTTCTATTTATATATTAATAATTTATTAGCAATTGACCCATATCATGTTACTTAGTAAAGTTGATTTTAATGGCTAATATCTTTAATTCATTATTTTTTAAGGCTCTCAGCTGTTGCAAAGTAGATTTAATAGTTATAAATGATGAAGAATCAGGACAAGAAAGGATTGGTTTTGGACAGTTTGTTGAGTATGTATGCACTTCTAGAATGTCTATGGCAGAGGATTAGAGATAGGAGTGATATTCTGTTATATAATCAGCTTAAGGACAGTGGATTTTTTTTAATTACACTGTTTTCAAACATTTTATGTAATTAAACTAGAGAGAAGTTGGTTTCTGGTCATGACTGCTTCAATAGTTAGAATTAAAATGCATATTTGTTCCATGCAACTTTGCTATATTGCAGTACAATCTTCCAAATATTAATAAATTGGCAGTTTACTCAGGCAAAATTTGTGTATAAACTGGAATAATACCACTGAAAATAGATGGAACATTGTAAGCTCTACAGTTGACGTTTTTGTTGACAGGGAGTGAAAAATCAGTGACAGGTTAAGTTCACATAATCAAACTGGAACCACATTTCAAATTTGCTCTGCAAGTTGCACCTTCTACCAGTATTTATAACTTTTTTGTTATTGGAGTATGACTGTTCCTTTTGGTGTTACATTGTACCACTTTGGGATTATTTTATTTACCTCAATAAAGAAATAAATAATTATATGTTGCACTCAATACTATTGTCAGTCGACAGTTTTGTGTTTGTGTCCTTGAAAATGATTTTGATTTAAGCAGCCTTTTGTTATGTGGCCGACAGAGTTCAAGTAAAGAGAATAATAGAAATGAAGTGGAAGACACCAGAAGACTTACAGTAGTTGAGGAACAGGATTAGAAGGTGTTTGGACAAAGAATCTTCCAGGAACTTGATTACGAGGAGGAGTGTTTACCTGGTGAGTAAAATACAACCATGCCACAAAGAACTGAGACAGTTAAAGACAAGAAGACTCAAAGGTTCTAAGAAGCACCTGATAATTTATCAACAGAAGAAACATGCTGGGAAGGACCTCAAGAGATGTTTATTATTTTATTTTTCTGTATCTTAAGTAGCTGTCTTTATGATGTGTTACTCTATAAAAATAAAAGAAAACAGTATTGTCACCGGTAACCTTATCATAGATGCAACACACCAGGTGTCAAACTTATTATCATTTAGTTTAATTATTATGCATATTAGGGTAAAAAAAAAACCTATGACTCAGACGCATTCCCAGCCTAGGAGGAAAAGGTTGTGCTTTTCCCCTTGGAAGGTGTGGCTTGACATGGTCGTACCGAACACTAACATGATCTTGAATTTTATGCTGAAGACATTTAGACTGCATGTCATCATGCAAGCTTTAACAGTTTACTGCAAATGATGACAAAGGTGAACAAATGCCCTGAGACTGTTTAATGCAACACCTACTCTTAAAACTACATCATTTTGCCTTCTTACTACTAATACTAACAGCAACATTGTTTGATGGAAATAAAGCCCCATCAGCCATTTTCCCTGAGTGTGGGAGAGGGGTAGGGGTGGGCAGGAAACTGGGAGTAAAGGGAGCAGGAACCCCACAGGATACAAGAGAAGAGTGAGCAGGGAGTTGGATTTCCAAGGTTGCAAAAACGACCAGAAATAGGGAAAAGAATATTCTGCAGTAGACATAACATCAAGTGTTGGGAACCACTAAGCACAGGGTTCTCCAAATCAGGCGGTAACCGGTAAAATTTACCGCTTGCAGCACCACTCTTTACCGCCTAAAACCGCTTAGAAATGTTGAAAATCCAACAGGTTAATAAGTCGTTGCACCAATGCAGTTGTGATAAAAAATAACTGATAGAATAGGTAGAAAATAAACAGCGAAAAATGCAATATTCATTTACAACTTTGCCCCAGTCAGTCTAATTCAATATTCTTTATTTCTCTTCACCTTCCAAATCTTTGATTGCTGTTATCTTTCGAAAAAAGAACACGTTTTGGAGAGCTTTCTTCGCAATGAATCGGCAGCAATAGCTGCTCTCCTTTCTTTTTGTCCGTTCTGTCCATTGACAATGAAAGAATTCACAAGGCCAATAGGTAAAAAAGAATTTATTTTAAGTGAGAAATATTACGGAGAAAATAAGCTTACGTGTAGTTGATTGCTAAGTTTACCATAGCTCACGTGTGGAAAAGGGAAAGTCAGCTTTTGTTGTGAACATCTTCTCATTAAGTTCGTAAGGCAGGTTAAAAGAAGCCTTGAGAATACGACCCTTCAGCGATGCCATTGTAAATGCCGAGTATTTGAAGCAAAGAGAAAAGTAGCTGTAGCGATTCATAGCAAAGGTGAAACGAGAGCGCCGGTTTTTTAAGTACTACTTCATGTAAGCGTCAGCAAGTATATCTCCTTTAAACACTAGAAGAACATTTTAAACAATTTTTTCTTAGGATGTATAAAAAGACGACAGTACGGCCAGAAAAAGTTCTTGTAAACTTTAATTTGATCAGCATAGGGTAACACTAGAAAACAGCCGAGATTCACCAGTAGTTCTTTACCGGTTTGAAAAGTTCTTTTACCTGCTGGGATGAAAACTAGGGAGAACCCTGTAAGCATCCCTTTCATCTTTCTCATCACCTAGGAAAGTGGAAAGCTCAGACTCCCCTTAATGAGGACAACATACCTGATTGAGAAGTTGCCTTCCTAAGAAGTTTCCAGCAAAAGTCTTGATCTTCTTTCCAGCATCCTTTTTACAACGGACATAACCAATCAGGTTTGCAATGTTCAGGGAGAGACCAACAGCGACAACCAGCTGTGAAATAATCAACAAAATTTGGTGTTTTCCATATTTCATGCCATTTATGCCATGCACTGGGTCAGACTGGGACCCACTGATTATAACACAAATGATCTTGTTGTTTTAGTACACCATCTTAAAAAAGCCAAGTGTCACGAATTTTAACAGATTTTTGAACAGCCAAAATCTATATTTGTGGCATAGGAAACCTAAGTAATGGTCCATTTTGATAACCAATAATATTGTTTTATTAGAGTGCTGAAACTGTTAACAAGCATCTTTGGCTGCGGATGGCCTGGATGGAAATGTTTCATGGGTTAAGTTGCCTACCACTAATTCAGAAGAGTTTAGACCAAAAATTTGCAGAATCCCCTGTGACGTAGCTCCTTTTATAATATTTTGAATAAAACTATAAATGCCAGTGTGCCACTTCCAAAGTTAAAGCCAGCTAGGTTTGTAATTAGTGCTAATTTTTGAGTATTTGTAGTTTTAACAAAGGATAAATTTAAACCACAACAACCACTACAAAAAATGATCTTAAGCAGTTCACTCACCAGCCACTTAAACTTCAGTGAAAACAATGCAGCAACCAAAAAGAACATCCAAATGACAGGACATATGACCAAACCCAGCCAGAAAACACGTGATTCAGCAGCGGTCACATTTTTATCACTCTAGTAATCAATAATAAGTAAACAGCCATATGAATTAAAATGAAAAAAAAGATGACTTGCTTCCCTAATGATTTAAAAAAATTGTTAAAGTTTATTATGAGCATTGAAAATGGTAATAAAAGGAATTGCATGCACTATGATAGTTAACAATTATTCACCGAAGTGAAGGTAAATATCCACCACTTTCACCGACACTGTTCATTGTTTTAGTATATATCACACAAGTTGAATAACTAACGGACAAAAACATTACTTTTGGTACACAAAGCTATGCGCAAAGCCATTTTGTTTCTCTTCCGCTGCTCGGAGGTGAATAGTACTTTGCTAATCACCTCCGAGTTAACCAATCAGCGTGCGTGGAAAGCACTATTCACTTGTGTGGTATATACTAATCCATTCTAGTTCATTATAGCTCCGTAAAGGATGCAGCATAATCTCACACAAGTACTCTTGAGTGACATGGCCTACATCATTGCACATGCAACTGGAACATTAAGGAAACAGTTAACTTGCTCGTCATTCATTGACAAGTTTAAAAAGCACATTTTTCACATGCTTAATATGACTCAAGTCAACAATTCATTTGGGGGCATTGAGTATTTGACTCAGAAAAAGTAATAACAAATTTCTATGACAATCAGTAATCTGCACACGTAGGTCTATATTAAAAACATCAATGTATTCCATTTTAGTAGACCTCTTTATGGTTTCTAGATCTATTAAAACCTCTGGTTAGGGTTACCGGTAATTCACGTAAATGTATGGTAAGTTTGTACCTTGTCGGAACTTTATTAAAAAAGAACAAAACTGAAATCATAATTTCAGGCTAATAATATTATGACTTAGCATAAACATACTTTAAAACTGGGTGCAGTTCATGTATATTGTTAAGTTGTCCTAACAGTTCACCATTACCAATCCATTTATTCTCCATGGTTGCCACAGATATTAGTTTTCAAAATTCCCTGAATTTTTCCTGATAAAAATAATATTTCCGGCTGACCAAATAAATACAAAATATACATGTATGTCAGATATGGAAGTGGCCTCCAGCCTCTACTGACCATCTGTTGCCTGTGGCAACCCTAGGTGGAGCAAGACACTGTGAAAGGAAGGTGTGTTTTGCCGAAGGAATATACAATGACTTTCAGCCCAATGCTTGAATCTAGGCAAATGTTTTTCTAGTGACTAACTTTTAAGCCAATGTACAGTGGAACCTCGATTATCCAGATTTCCGATTCTGGTCCCACTTTTTCATGATTATTTATAACTACTGCAAAGAAAGCACGATGAACACATTTCCACTAACTTTGACTTTATTTTTCTGGTACTTGTTGTTATGCATTTCGTCATTAAACACAGTTTGTCCATGATTTTGCATGATGACAAGAATGTGTGTTTGTGGAATGTTTTGTAGCTTAGTAACCAGGCATTAGATCGTCTGGCTCATTAATATTCATATTTTTGATTATCCGGACTCTCGATTATCCAGACTTTTTAGCCCAGTCCCAGGAGTCCGGATAATCAAGGTTTGACTGTACAACCCACTTATCCAAAAGCCTGGACGGACATAGAGACATACAATGTACCTTTTTTGACTCAAACACCCAGTGGCTGTTCCCATCTTCATCCACATAGTTCCACCACCTAAGTCCCACTAGTAACCGACCAGTGACATTCTTGACTGTCCAGAAGTCAAATGACAAAAGCATCACTATGACAATAAAGTTTGTTATAAAACTTTCACTGAACCAGCCACACAGGAGATATGCAATAATTGCTGCCACTCGGAATAGAAGATGAAAGGCTGTTACAAGAGGTCTTCTAAAAATTAAATTTACAAAAATATTGTTAAAATTAAGTTGGCAAAATGATGTTACAGTGAATTACTGCTGGACAGGTCATACCAAAAATATCCTATGATGAAAAAGTCATCCAAGTCTACATGTGGAAACAACAGTTTTCTTCAACAGAAACCTGAGTAAATTATGGAGAAAGAGCCAGGTTCTCCTAACAGTGCATAGTGAAGGAAACATCTTGAGCAAAATTCACAGCTCTGTTATTTGAAATAGATATTGGCTGTTATAATTTTGCAACTGTATCCCAATTTTCAAAATGTCTCCATTTTTATATATTTTATTAATAAGTAATTGTTATTTTCATCCCATGATGGCTTGCAATGGGAAACTATAAATAGAGATTCGGGGGTGGAAGCGGAATCATGAATCATGAATCATAGCTGTAAAATTGGTAGGAATCATGAATCTTCGTGTTTAAAACTTGGAAATCATGAATAATGAGAGATGGCTAAAAGAATCATGAATAACAAATGAATATGCTTCCATCGATATTGGAGGAGTGTGAATATAGAATGCAAACTACGAAACCTCTTAACAGTGTATATCACGGAAATGGCGAAAATAGCATTTCTGAGCGCCTAATTTTCAAACTTTTCTGGGGGAGCATGCCCCCAGACCCCCCTACAGGAAAACACTGAAAACGCGATTCAAATTTTCATCCATTACCTATCAACTTCACTGTGACTAGGCAGTCAAGTCATTTTATAAAACTGGATGAAAACAATGACAAATGAATCCTGAATATCGAATGAAATTTTTAAATGAGTCACAAATCATTTAGGTAAAACAAGACAGGAATCATGAATCATGAAGGTCGAATGATTCCGCTTCCACCCCCAATAGAGATGCTAACTGGGAAGTCAGTGAAAACTGAAGATCATTGTTTAAAAATAGTCCAATCAATAGCAAACAATGGTCTTTGTAATACACTGATAAATATTAACCATTTTATGGGTTTATCTCGGTGTAAGAACCTGTAAAATTTTTTCTTTGTTTTAGAGCTATTGTTTTCCTGCTCTTTATCATTTCACGTTCATTGTTGTCTTGTTTGTTGTTTGTTTTACATCACTGGTGAGTTTCACTGGTTATACCGAAGATGAGTGCATTTCTTTTTAATGCTTTATGCTTCAATTTGAGTATTATCAATAGGAACTCAAGCTGACTACAGATTAACCCTTTTGGGTAGCATTTCGACTGGCAGATTGTTGTAATGTGAAGTTCCCTGATTAACCACCAGACCAAACCAAACAACAACAGCAACAAATTGTTATAACATGAAAGCAACTTTTTCGGTTGCACTAAATACAACAATTTGCTAGCTTCTACGTACATTGCAAACAGGCCTTACTATACAGAATAAGCTCAATACAAAAACCAACCTAAATTTCTTTTTTCTGTTCAAAATTTCATCTTCGTCTCCAAAGTTTAATGCTACATCCTCCGTAGCATCTAAATGGTCCTAAAAATATAAAGAGGAATAAATTGCTGATATTTAGATTTAAAACTAAAGAAAGCAGCACGGACACGTTCACAGAAAAGTCTGAAAAACATAAAAAACATGCAGTTAGTGCACCCACCGTGTCCGCCATCTTGATATTTGAATGACCGCTGACCAGGTACATAAAGACGTGGCAGTTCAACGGGCACTACTTTATGTAAATTTGCGTAAAACGTCCTGACCTTCACTGGTCGCAAAGTAGCTTTTTTCGAACGTTTCAGGTCTTTTGAATTCTTCTCAGATCATCAGCTGTCAGAAGTGTTAAGTCTTTTTTTTTGGTTCGGAACACCGTACCTGCTAACAGAACTGATTATTGGCTGGCTTTCTTCGTTTGGGTTATTCTAACTGCACTATTTTAACATTTTCTCAATTTATCACAAAAAAAACGAGAACAAGTGCTACGCAGCCTAAGGAGTTTTTTTATTCAAATAACAATGAAATACAGCCAATCAGAATACAAGAAAGACGGTATAAAGCCCAACCTTCCCATCGTGCCCTGCGATCTTATTCCCGACGAAATTTAGTATTTATAAAGCCTTTCCTCTATGGCATGGTATAAAATAGTTATGCACCACTTTCGAACCACTTTCTCGTGGTATACCATAGAATATATTCTACTTGTCACTTGTACGTTCTTGGAACTAACAATACTCACCTAAAGGTGGTGGCAAACGAGGACACAATCTGTGCGGACACATTCTTGGAGACGTATCTGTTGCTGTTTGCTCGCGCGCGCAACATTTGTTGCGGACACAAAATTTGCGTCCGAGACACATCTGATTTCTTTTAGAAGCATTTTGTATCCGCAACAAATGTTTCCCCGTTTGCTCGCCCAAGAAAACATCATGAGCAACAATGTGTCCTCGTTTGCCTTGTTATGGTATTTTAAGTCATTTCTGATTACTCTCAAATTGAAGGAAAACTTCAAAATAATAGTTTTCTAATGTAAAAAATCACCAGCCGAGTAATAAAAACACAAAAGGAAACAAGCCTGGCTTTGACTGACAGAGATTAAGATGGATTACAAACGACAAACTTTTTCAAGATGCGTACACACATAGATGATGAGGGTTCTGACGCAAAAAAAATAAAGATACAAAACAAAGCTGAATTAAAAAGAAACTCGGCTCCCATGCTCGCCTCGTTTCTTGTTAATTCAGCTTTGTTTTGTATCTTTATTTTTTTTCCGTCAGAACCCTCATCATCTATGTGTGTGGTGGTATTTGAGTGAAAATAGCAAGCAAGAAAGGAAGTAACAAAGAGCGGATGTGACACAAAAAATAATTATTTTCTTTTGAAGAAATGTATGCACTGCCAATATACAAAAGTGCGCCAGAATTATTTTCCATTTGAACAATTATCTGCACTTGTATATACGGCGATGGCAGGCACACTTGAACTAATACAAGCACTTCCGGCTGAACTTCGGGAAAAAATCTGTACAGAGTATATTATAATAAGACTCTGGCAACGTAAAATGCTTGGCTGGGACGATGTCAGAAAAGAAATCAATAAAGGGTATACTTCAATGAAGCTCAAACAGCGTAAAACTCTTGGCTGGGATGAAGTTCATGCTGCAATTTATGAAGCACCATTTTGCGATCGCAATAAACAAATTGTAAGGGTTTTGTTTTGTTATAAATGTGACAGAATCAGATGTTCGCGAAATGGTCTCTGTAATCTGTGCATTAGAAATGGATTCAGACACTATCTCGGCTATCCTATTTTTGATGAAAATGATTATGATGAGTGCTTCAAGAGATCTTTCTCCTCGAAATGGAGAGGAGTCTTTGCGTGACATTTTTCTCAGAAAGATACCGGAAACCAATATTTATATTTCCCAGGCCCCTTGGACGAGCAGAGCAACACAAAATGGCGGTCGCTTCACTATTTAGTGTTTGGGCCGAAAAAAGACGAAACAGAATAGATATTACGAAAAAAATACGCTCAGTTAACGCGCTGTAAGTTTTTGTGCCCCCACAGAAGCTTGCGAAGTGAAGCGACGAGAAGAAATCGAGAAATAACAGGATTTGATCACAAAACTTTTGTCGAACTATCGAGCGATCTTTCTAGAACACGGACTCGATAGAACCTGTTTATTTTTTTTCGGCCTCTCGCATAGCCTCCACTACTTGATATGTTATCTGTCTGACTTCGTTCTGCCAAACGGGAGTAGAAAGTTCGGTTAAAATAAAGCAAATCGCGTGGAAAAGGACAACCATTTTGGCCTCTTGGCTATATTTTATTTACAAACTTTACCAAGTCTTTACCAAGTCTTCAAAAGCGCATGCGTACAGGCTCAAATATTGCGTCATTTAGGTGAAGAACAGAGAAAGTGGCACCACAAGGGTCAGAAATTTTAAACTGAAACAAATAAATAGAAATTTTGCCCATAGACTAGTCAGTTCACAATTCTGGTGAAGCCAAGAGAGGTGTGGTTGGCCCCCACTGAATCTTGTTATAATGGCTTGTGCAGATGGTGAGTTACGGAGTATAGAGGAACTCCTTTCAGTGGGAGATGCCCCTTGGGTGAGCCCGCTCCGGCCCTACTGATAACGTGGGGGTGCTCAGAGATTCCTCGGGATTTCAAACCTCGTACCCAGAGGTAAAATGGGGGGGACAGCCGCCTTGTCAGCGGCGGGGAAAAGACCTAGCCGGGGCTAGGCAAAGAACAGCCAACGAGCACCCCCCGACCAGGGTTTTGCTTTTTTGTTTGACCTGTCACGCAACGTCACGCGTGACTGTAACGCAACAGAGTCACACAACGTCACGTGTGAAGGTAACGCTCTTGTAACGCATTCATATATTTTTGAAAGACTTAGAAAAAATTTTTTGAAAGACTTAGAGAAATTTTTTCAAAGACTTAGAGAAAAGACTTAGAGAAAGTTTTTAAAGACTTAGAGAAAAAGACTTAGAGAAATTTTTTGTAACACTTAGAGAAAATCTCGTTTTTTCCCAAAAAAGTTAATTCAAATTTGTGCTTGAACAGAAATCATTCTTTAATAAAGTGAAAGAGTGTGCGCTTCGACTGAAATTTTATTTCGAGATATCGGCCGCGCTGCCCAGAAACTTTTTTTGAAGCCTAATTCTTTCTTCGTGCATGGCCTCTTGTCGTATTTTTTCTATGTCAGGGCTGCTTTGTTTATTTTTTTCCTTGGGAAGTGTTCCTTTCCGAAGAATCTCCTTCTGAATTAGATAGCTCTGTTTTTCATCAAGAATGCTTTGAAACTCAGAATCGCTGATTTTGCCGTCAATAAGTGATTTTGACAGTATGCGGTTGACAGTATCGCATTTTGACATAGCCAGTGTCATGATTTTGCAGTGTTTGATAAGTTTGGGCTCAAGCTTTTTGTAAAAACCGGTTAGCCCAGCAGCTGTTAGCCCAAATAAAGAGGCAACACAGCCAATTGGTATTGCCGCAGGAATTCCAATGCCTGTAAAAGCAGCTGCTACTCCACCTGCGGATAGAAAACCACTAATACCGCCAGAAGAAAAGCTAGCGTAGTTGATAATGGTTTTAGTTCTTTTATATTTTTTGGCAACAAGCCTATAATGTGAAACTTCGTCACTTAAATATTTTAAAACTTCATTGGCTTTCTGCATACGAAAATTGTTATCTGGTTGATTTGGTAGAACTGGATAGAGTGTCTGTGTTTCTGTTTCTCGATACTCTGGAGCAGATGGTAATACGTTGGATGCCATGGTTATATTAACAAAATTATTTTCTTGTTTAATTAATTTCAATTAGAAACTGAAGAGGCATGCCGTTAAAGTCAAATAGATTATTATTTTGGTCCCTGACAGAAATTGTCATATTTGAGATATGCTTATCAGCAGAAACATCGCGTAAGACATGTTGTGGGCTGCTTTGATAAAAAACTTTTTCAAAAGGTTTTCCCGTTATGTCAAAAGTTTGTAAAACAGTAGACGGTTTGCCATTTAACAGATTCTGTTCTTTGTCAAGTAGGTCGCAATGAATGTAATATGTCGTTTCGGAATTCAGCTTTTTTATGAACGTTTTAAATTCCAATGTAAAAGAGTTTAAATTGAGTAAATTGCCTAAATTGGAATCAATAACAATCTTTTTATACTGTGGATTTGTGATTGCAAGCTGGCCAACGATAGTATAAATATCTGTTAGCAATGGGACCTTATGTTTGGATAAACTGTGTTTGATTTCACTCGCCAACGCATCGAGTGTATAATGGCCCGGCAAAAAAGTAACTTCGAAAGGCTTACTGACATTATCAAACAAAATAATTGCCCCCTCTTCCTTTAAGTTAAACCACGAATTGTAAAGAGAACAACTTAACAGCCGGATATAGCTTGGGTTTTGAATAGGCTGGGGTTCAAAATAGACCGTATGTGGATTTTCTTTTGTAACAACAGTAAGAATAACCATTTTATAATTAGAGAAAAATATTTTGTTTAAATAATGGATAATGAATGGACCGGTGGTGGAGGATGGTTGAATGCTTATTCGAGGCAGCAAAGAACCAAAAGTGCAGCGAAAGCTGATGCAGCAAAAGACAAGGCCCCTCAGCCTTCACAGCACAGCAGCGCATCTGCGCTTCTAAAATGGATTCAGACACCAGAAGCTAACAGCATTGCCAAAGTAGCAGAACAAAAGGCATGGAAAACTTTTAATGCAAAATACCCGAATGCTGATAAATCAAAGTTTGAGCCACAGACCGATTTCACCAAAGATCACACAGCAACCTCAGAAATTTATTTCAAAGCAGGGCCAGGCCATTTGATAAACGTTTTTGGTTCAGACAGCAAATATTGGAGCCCGGAAATGAAAAGTGCGCTGGGTGTTGGCCAATCATCAGAAGGGTTCCCACAACAGCTTACACCAAGTGGTTTAAAAGGTGACTCTTTGCCCATCCCTGCTGTTGGCTTTCACGAAGCCGCCCCGAGTTTGAAAAAAATATTTAATGACCAACTGAATATTTACGTAACACCGGACCAGTATTTCACAACAAAGTTCAGAGAGGTATTTCAAAAAACCAAACTCACCCACCATTCAGGGAAAGAGTCAAAAACATGGCTAGCCGGCCCAAATATGAGATATTGGCCACAGCAGCTGAATTTTGCTGTATGGTGTGCGACAACGGGCTGTGGTATAAGTCGCGAAATTTTCGATAACAACTATGCTATGCCAGAGAATGTGCGAGCTTTTTACAAGTTCCATATATATTTTACTGTCAGGCGAATATTGTTTCAGATGGGGGGAATACAAAGCATAAGCGCTTTGCCAGGCGACCCAACTTTTGACCGGATTAACAACAAATACGACGTGGCTTCATACAAAAGGATATGCAATGAGTTCGGGGTTAACCCGTCAAGCGATTTTCGTTTTACAAGAGGCGCAAACCACGGCCTGGGAAGTGTTTACATATATGTATCCAACATTGGCCCGGCAAAAGAAGCGGGAGACGTTTACCCCGGGGGATCAAAAAAGTTCTCAGATGAAGGTGGCACAGGCTCAAAAGGTAACTTGATTTATTATATCGAGCCAGATGACGCTGCCTACGGACAGGCAGACTGGTTTTGTCCCAATGTAGCAGAAGGTCTAACGCAGGCGGGTTTGTCGCGAATAAACCAGTCGATAGAGGCGTTCGTTTACTGTGTTTTGGGTTCACAGGTAAACGTTAGAAGCAGCATACTTGGGTCAGGAGGGCGCGCAAAGGAAGCGCAAAGTGAGTTCCTTGTTTTAGTGGAAGACTCAATAAGGCAACCGGATCTGGCAAAGTCAGTTCAAAGGTATCAACTTGCTGTAGATGAGGCTAAGGTGAGGCTTAACCTTGCTGTGTGTCCGGGGGCCTGGCTGATGCCTGCGCGGATGGTAATAAATACGGGAAGTGTTATTGGTTACAACAACCAGCTAAAACAAGCTATACCAGGCATGAAGCTAGGGGTTAACGACAAAGTAAATAAGAGCACAAAAAAATCAGGGCTAAAGCTAATGGCAGGAGGGCCGACAAAGATAAACCCACCAAATAGCCACCCCTCAAACCCCATACACAAGCAAGCAACGCAGCCTGAAAAAAATAGGCCCGAGACTGAAGAACAAACACCTCAGCCTGATGAGCCAGTAAAAGATGTAGGTGGCACTGAAACACACGAAAATAACAAAGCAGCTATTGTTGTTGTCGCGGTAGGTGTTGCGGCTTTGATTTACGCTTTTATGCGTTAACGCCGCTTCTTTATGTATTTTTCTACAAGAAAGGCAACCACAGCCAAAATAATCAGCCAGGTGTGCTCAGCAAGAAAACCGATAGCTTGACCGGCGGCTTTGAAAAGAAAGCTCACAATTGAGCCAATAAGACCTGGCAGAGCTGATGCAATCTTTGAGCCAATATCTTTTAGACCTTTTCCCAACGCTTTACCGGTTGCTCTCAAAGCGTTTGTAATAGCCCCAATGACAGCACCAATTGTGACCCCAGCTGCAATAACGATAGCCGTAACGGTCACACCATATTTTTTAAATATCTCTTTTACCCGCTCACGAAGTGGAAGCGCTCTTTCTCTTTCATCAATCTGCGTTTGCAAACGAGCAAGCTCCTCTTGTCTTTCCGCCACTCTTCCTTCAGCAGCTTGTTTATCAGAAGGTGATGTGTTTTCATCGTCGATAACAGCCTGATCTTCCTCATTTTGACGCTGCAGTTCTGCTTCTTGTTCTTTCAGCTCATCCAAAGTTCTTGTGTCGTTGAGCCTCGCTTCCATTGTGTTTCTTTCGCTCTCTTTAGCAGCCAGGCTTGCTCTAAGTCGGTTGACCCTGGTTTGTTCTTTGGCTTTGGTTTTAGCCTGTTTCTCGAGAGCTGACACCTCTTTTTTTGCGTTTTCAAAATCCTTTTGATAATTTTTTTTCAGTTGCTGCAGTCTCCGCAGTTCTGATTCACTTTCAACGTTTGTGCCATGTTCTTGAGTGTGCGCATCAATCTGAGCTTGAGTTCGCTCGATTCTTATTCTAAGATCTTGCACTTCTTGGGCGGCTTTTTCTCTTTCAGAGGCGAGTTTTTCTGCATCTCTGAGTTCTTTTTCAGCTTCTCTTAATCTCTGCCGGTTTTCTCTTATTTCATCATTGTCTTGAGCAATCAGAGATTCAGCTTCTGGACCAAGTGATGTTTTGAACTTGTCTTTAAATTTTTGGAGAAGACCTTTCCCATCTTTTCTGAAAATTTCAGTCTCGCCACCCCTTGTTCCAAATGAAACGATTGTAGTCTCATTGCCTGGCTTTTTGCTGAAACCGATTGGGCCTAATTTTCCGAAGTCAACTTTTGGAAACCTCCTTTTAATGAAATCTAATGCTTTTTCACGAATCGCTGGTTTGTCATCTTGATGAATAAAGTCCCCCAATGAAGGGATTTCATCAAATGATGTTTCTGGAAGTCCGCTCAGTTCTTGCAATTCAATTTGTTCACCATAGCGTGTGGATTCTGCTTCAGGAGGAAATAGCGGCTGACTTGTGTCTATCTCAGTATCAACATTAATATCATCTTGATCATCACCATTTTTATTGTCAAGATCCTTGTCAACTTCTGTTTGGTCTATAGCAAATTCGCCAACTCCTGCCATCGATTATCAACAAAGTTGAAAAGCAGAAACTATGTTTCTATTTAACAAAGTTGATGGAGTTATTTTATATTTACAATTGAAATTTTTTAATTGAATATTTTATATTCTTTACAATAATGGACGGTGTACAGGAAAACCTTCGGCCAACACGCAGTGAAAAAACTCTAGGCGCTCTAAGAGCGGAGCGCGCGGTAAAACGAATAACTTTCAACCCCACAGAAGCCAAACCAGAGGAAACGCTTTATGTTTCGGTTCCCAAGCTGAATGAAAACGAGGTCATTGTTCCTGGTTCACTTGCGCTGCGCTTTAACATCGATTTGAGCGGAGGCAATGCCAACAACTTTCTTGTCGACAATGTTGGACGGGCGCTAGTTGAAAAACTTGTTGTGAAGTACTCTGGCACCATACTGCAGGACACAGTTGGTTATGACATTTACAAGATATTCGAGGATCTCTTTCTATCACAGGAGGAGCGCGACAACATGTTTCAAGATGGAATCCAGAGTATGGGCCTCAACAAAATTCGCTCAAACGCGGGTGACAAGCAGACCACAGGCGTCGATTCGGAAAACAAACTGAACGGGATTTACGGATCAAAATACAGGATACGACTTGACCACCAGATTTTGAACGACCACGGGACCTTTTATCCGCAGGCTCTATTCAACGATCTAGTGTTCGAACTGACACTTGCGCCAGCCTCTCAGGTTGTCAGAGGCTCCGATAAAACAAAACTGGAATACAAGCTGAAAAACATCCAGCTGGAGTACGAGATGATAAGAAGCAAAACACTGGCAGATGAAGCCCTCAGCGAGTACACAAATGGAAAAGAATTTGCGTATGACCACATCCAGCGTGACGAAGTGGTTACCTTTGTCAAAGCAACAGACACAAGTCTGAATCTCAGAGTTAACCCACAGAGAAGGTCCCTCAAAGGCATCTTGCTACTGTTTGTCGAGCCCTATGTTGCTGGCACAAGGCAGGCAGAAAATTACTTTAACCCAGACCTAACGAAAATTAGTGTCACAGTGAACGGCTCGCCCAACAGGCTGTACAACAACGGACTTGAAGGAATTGATATTTGGGAGGAGGTCAAACGCTTCTTTCTAAAATCCAAAAACAAAACACAGCACATGAATGCAACAAAGTTTTATGCAGATAACAAGTTCGGGGTTATGATCGATCTGCGTTCCATGGCTGATCACTCGATGCACGGAAGCGGCACGCGACTTGTAAACACAAAGGATGGAGTACAGCTGGAGCTTGAGAGGAATGCAAGCGGCTCTGGCAATGACAAAGTTAGATGCCACATTTACGTAATCAGCGACGCGCAGATGAATATATTAAAAAGACAATTAGAATCTGTTCTGTATTAATATAGCAACTGAGTTGCTGACGATGGATCCGAGCAAGATACCCTTTAACGCTCTGATTGTGGGGCCGACAAATTCAGGCAAATCGAAGTATTTGGTTGACCAGATCTATGGCCCTTTCCGCGGCAAGTTTGACTACATTGTGCTTATCTGCCCAACATTCGCGCACAACAAGACCTACCACCGAATTGGTGAAAATGATCCAAGAATGTTTGTGATAATATGCAAGCAGCACGAGGTTGAAAGTTGGTTGAAATTAGTGAGCTGGCTTTTTGAGGGCATCAACACGCTCATAATCCTAGATGACTGCGCAGCCTCCAAAGATGTGAAAGGGCGCACAGGCCAGCTGGTGAATCTTGGCTTTTCCGCTCGACATATCGGCATCAGCGTTTGGGTGCTGACCCAGAAGATAACCAGCATAACACCTTCCTTCCGTGAAAACGTGGCGGCTATCGTTTTATTTTACACTCCCTCAGCCAAAACTACGAAGGCAATCTTTGAAGATTACGCCGGCGAACTCTCCCACGATGAGTACAAAAATCTGATTTCAAAGCTGAAAGAGCGGAAGTTCTCTTATCTTGTGTTCTCGCTTCGCTACCCCTACGGATTATCAGAGGGGTAAACCTCACACCCCAGAGTTTTAAACTTTTTTGAATTAAAAAAATAAAAGTTTTATATAGTATATAAACATGGCAGAACAAGAGTTCGCAGATGTTATAAACCTACTGGAAGCTGAGCCGTCAAGCAGCCCGGCTGATAGTAGCCTTGTGCCACAGTTGCTATCCGGACCTAACATTCCTGCTCTTCGTGAGCAGCTGGCCGTGCTTGTATCAACAGGCAAATCCAAAGAGGCCATTGGAGTGCAGTTAACACATGAGCAGTTGAAACGCTTGACTGATAAAGAAGTTGAAAAGTACTACAAGAGATATGAAACCTTCGTTGGCAGCAAGACAACCGAAAGCATGGTTGACAACCTGCTTACGCTTGTGACAAGAGGCCTGCAAATGGTTATTGAAATAGATGACGTTGATGCAATGAAAAAAGAACTAAAAGAAGACTTCATTATTAACAAAGAAATGACAAATTTTGTTGGCAGTCTCTCTTTGAAATATGGAAAATTTCTCGCTCCTATTTCTGCTGCTTTGATAACGGCGAAGCACATTGATTTTAATTCGCATTTGGAGAAAAATGACAAAGCAAAATTAGAAGAAATTCCTGAGCATTCCTCACCAACTACTGAACATTTGCAGACAAATTCTGAATAATTGCTTAATAATTTTTTATTTGCTTAACATATAATGTCAACCGAACAATCCGAGAAGGTCGAAACCCCGCAACAACAGGCCGATATAACACAGCAAGCAACAACTCCAACTCCAACTACAGCCCCTCGCGTAAAAAATCCCAAGCGTGTGGCTGCTGGCAAAGCGGTTGCTGAAAGAACGCGGCTAGCCCGTGAACAACAGAAAAAAGCCGCAGCTGAGGCTGCTGTCATAATCGCAAACAACAAGGCAAAGGGTAGCAACTCAGTTGCTGATCCCCCGGTTTCTGAGCCAACACCGACTATTGCAGATGAAACCCTAAAAAGTACCGAAGAAAAAAATAGCAGTCTCAGCACCACCCAATGGATTGGTGTTATCGGCATAGTCGTTTCACTGATTGGGATTTATTACAAACGTGAAGAGCTCAAGGCCGCATTCAGCAAAAAAAATACACCTGAGCTACAACCTGCTCGCCCGACACAGACCAGAGTTTTAAGTCATATGGATTAAATATTTACGAATTAATATTATACCTCATCAACTTTGTTGATACAATATATCATGAAGAAAGTTGATATTCCACAAGTTCTTATCTCAACCGCAGCCATTTTTGGGATCGGACTGTTATGGTACGACTTCAATGTAAAGATTTTTCTTACAGTCCGCGATCTTATGAAGGCCACAATATTTGACCCGGATGTATCAACAAAGTTGATGGGGTGTGGGGTATCAGCAACTGAGTTGCTACCCACTGAAGAGACAAATTAATTTTTATTTAAACTTTGTATGTTTCTATATATAAATATGGTGAAAGTTCCAACGCAAACATTTGTTGTCAATTCTTTTGAAGGCGTAGTCACTTTTGGTTATTGGTTGTATGTTACTTACAAGACAATTGATTCATTGTATTGGTTGGCAAAAGACCCTTCGAATTTTGTTGAATTGGTAGAGAAAAATGAAGCAGATGACACGGAAGCAGAAGAGGACACGGACGCAGAAGAGACAGATTAATTTTTATTTAAACTTTTTGTATGTTTTATATACGTATCAACAAAGTTGATAAATAATGTCAGACAACAAGCTTGTTAAAACCATCATGGATGCTGCTACTATAACCGGTTTGGCCGCCGGCATCGGCTGGGTCGCAAAAAAGGTTGTAAAAGAGAATTTTACTTCTGACCCCAGCAGCAGTGCTATGAACTATGTGCAGTTCACCGCCGTCATGGCAGGTAGCATTGCGCTCAAACAGTACCTGGAGGACCAAAAAATCCTTCCCACCAGCATGTAAGTGGGGCATCAGCAACTGAGTTGCTACCCACACCCCATCAACAAAGTTGATAAATTAATTATTTGAAAAAACTCTGCTCTGTTATATAACACAATGGCAAGTATCGCGATTATGGCTGGTGGGGCTATATTGAATGCTGCTGCTTTTATTGGCGGCAATTATCTTGCAAAGGCACTTGGCGGAGGTGACGCTGCACTTGATGAAAAAGTACGACATGACAAAGCTCTCGAGGCATATCAAGCGGCTTACGCCAAATACTCCCGTGACCGCACCAAACTTCTCGACTGGATTGCGACTAACACGCAAATAAAAGAGCAGGCCAAACAGAACTTTACTAACACTGACTACGCCTTCAAACTGTACAACCAGGCGCACCCTGACAAACAAATGATACCCCCCAAAGAACCCAAGTTCTCAGATTTTTATCAACCAAGCCAGCAGCAGAAAAATGGTGAACTCATGTTCGTTGGTGCCGGGGCTCTTGCTCTGGGCTACGCTGCCTTTCGTTTCCTTTAAACTTTTTTAATTCCTTACTTATAGATGGATGCCAAACTCGCAAAGATATACTATAGCCCTGGGGGCTACTAGAAAGGTTTTGCTGCAATCAAAAAATTATCTGAAGCTGCCAAGGTACCAGAAGAAACCGCAAAAAAGTGGCTGTTCAAGCAAGCACTCTGGCAGATATTCCTCCCAGCGCCGAAGCGCATTCCTCGACCGAAATTCGATGTACCTATACCCAACAAAGTGCACCAGGCGGATCTTCTTTTTTTGCCGCATGACAAACTACCCCGCGGACGCAAAGTTTTTAAATATGCACTCACCGTTGTCGACGTGGCTAGCCGATTCAAAGAAGCTGAACCCTTAACCTCTAAAAACTCTGATGAAGTTGCTCTTGCTTTTAAGAGAATTTACAAACGCTCACCTCTGAAATGGCCTGAACTAATGCAGGTTGATCCTGGGCGTGAATTCATGGGCGCTGTTACAAAAGAAATGGAAAATCACAAAACATATATTAGGCGTGGGCGAGTTGACATTCACCGTGATCAGGCCATTGTTGAACGTTTTAACCGCACCCTGGCTGAGCGCTTGTTTGGGCACCAGTACGCAGTTGAAATGCGAAAACCTGAGGGCCAGAGGTCCACGGAGTGGGTAAAAAGACTTCCTGAAGTTGTAGCCGCTCTGAACAATGAAGTCACAAGCCTTATAGGCAAGAAACCTGTAGTTGCCATCAAAGAAAAAAATGTTTATGCAAAGCCGTCAACAAAATATTTGAGGCCTGTTGGAGACAGCGAAAAAAAGCTCCCCTCTGTTGTGAATGTTAGGTATTTATACCAACCTGGCGAGCTTGAAGGTGGTGTGAAAAGAGCCACCGATCCAATCTGGTCTTTGAAAGTTTACAACATTGAACGATCTTTTACCAAACCGAATCAGCCCGTTCTCTACTATTTGCATGACGGGCCCAAGCGCGGCTTCGTGCGTGAAGAACTGCTTGTTGTGCCTCCAAACACACAATTACCACCCGAGCGACTTTAAAGCTTCTTCTATTTCTTTCATTTCTGTATTTGTTAATTCAATATCATCCATTTCTATATTACTGAATAGAGATTCCATTTCTTCTATCTGGTTATTGTATCCGTATGCCCTTGTGTTTACCCCATCTTCGGATATCCAGCGTTTTGTATCAAATGGGGACAGTGAAATTTTATTTACATGTACGCCGTATATCTCGTGTCCATCGCTTCGCAACATTTTCATTCCATGCCACATCTGTTTTTTGCTAAACAACGCCTGTTTGTACTGTTCGTGTTTTATTTGCTTCTTTATCACATTTTTTTTCACCCCTTTCGCTTTTTTTATATTTTTTTCTTTAACATCAACTTTTATCATGTTGCAGCATTGTGACACTTTTGCTTTGGGGTATTCTTTTTTAATTTTTTCGATCAACTCCTCATCTTCCGTCTTTATTGCATGCACTTTTTTCCCTTCACATCTGCACTCTTTTATTTCTACCGTTGAGAAGTCTTTTTTTATTTTGTCCAAACTTTTTTTGATTTCTCCTTCCGTCATGATTGAGTACATCTTTGACCTCAGCCCCACATACTCCGTTATTTGATTTCCCGCGCACTCGTCTTTCATTTTTCCTAAAACTTTTTTGTTGTCTTCTGAAAAAAGTGGGTGTTCCTCTGGGTAGTCAGACGTATCATAAAAACTCTTGTTTCTTTCGATGTCTTTGTATACGTCTTCTGTTTTTATGTCAAGCAGTAGGCTATCCGTGTCTGTGTACAACAGCTCACATTTCTCTCCATACTGTTTTTTCAGGTGGTTGTAAAAGAAGTCATACATCAGGATTTTGCTTTTATCTAGAATTGTCATTCCTGTGTAAACTGGTTTGTTGAGTAACAAGCGGCTTTTATGCATGTCAATTCCCACCAGGTTGTTTGTGAATATTACGTGTCTTGAGTACAGAGGGCTGGCTACAAGTTTTCTTATTTTGTTCTGTTCATTGCTGCGAACGATTCTTATGTCTACCCGGTTTCGCAGGTTCTCCATCGTTTTACCGAAAACTGAGTTGTTCATCAGTTTGTAAAAGTCCTTTTCAAAGTTATTTTTACCCTCCTTTCTAAATTCTGTGTTCATTCGGATATATGGCTCCATCCAGCATTCTTGATCGAACTCTAACGCCCTTTTTACACGTTTCAGTTTCATACCCTGTTTCAAATAAAATTTTAGATTTTCATAGTGTACTACGTAATCGTTTTTATCTTCTAGCGTGAGCAGCAGCTTTTTGCTGTTGGGTATTTTTAGTTTTAGATCTTTTATCAGTTTGTTTTGGTAGTCTGACATTTTTTCACTTTTTACAGCTTTTTTCTCTGGTGCGAGTGGGTAGCTGTTGTGTTCTTTATGCAGCTCTGGCGGGTATTCGAGATCAACTTCAAGTATCCATCCTTTCTTGGCATTTTCTTTTTTGTTCAAAATTTCTTCCTCAGTTGGCATCACCCTTTTCCATTTAAATCCGCTTTTGGGAAGGGGTTTGCTCATTGCCCAGCCGTACAGATTGTTTGCGTCTAGATACATTATGTAGTTGTTTGGCTTGCTTTCATCGTAGTCTGATAACAGAGGATTGTTTGCTTTTGCATACCTTTTGCTCACCATTGAGATACCCCCTCGGATTCCCCTTTCCACGAATAGATGCATATCATGGTCTGTCAAAAGTTCAAGATTTACTCCTGTCATTTTTAGAAGTGCATCCCACGATAAACCTGGTGATGTAAAATAGTGCGCTGGATCTAACCCATACCTTTTTAAACATAGTTCACGAAAGTTTTCAAACACATCTGCTAGCAGTGCCACATCTGTTTTTACGTACAAATCGTGGTAATCCCCCAATGTTTTGCAATCAAAGGTTTTCCATACTTCTTTTGCGTGTTTGTATTCTTCTTCGCTTATGTGTTGATCGTTTAGGCTGCTGTAAAATTCTTCTTTTGAGGGCAAACTTGTTTCAGTGAATTTTTCAAATGAATCCACATATTCGTATGGATAAATCCCTTTTTTGTATAGCAGATAATTACCTTTTGATAATTTTGATGTTATTTTGAATTCATTCTCAATTTTATTTTTGTACATATCTTTGCAGTCTTCGCGGTTTTTATCGTAATCTTTTTTAAATTCTTTTTTGTATTCTTTTTCACATTCTTCTTTTACACCTTTTACTTTTGCTTCTACCAGCGAGTCTAAGCTTTTCAGCAAAAAGTTCAAACTGTCTATAAAACGCAGTCCATCTACCGAAAATGTTATGTACTTCTCCATATTGTTAGCTACGCATTTTACCTCTTTATTCAGGTTTGCCATTGCCTGCATTAGATGATGTGCGTCGTACCCCCTCAGGTTGTGAAATACAACTGGTACTTGGTGTGTTTTGGGGTTTATTTTTAGTTTTAGGTTGCATTCGCTGTGCGCTGCCCCTCGGTATTTACCCGTCAGATGGCAATGGTCTTTTACCGAGTCTCTGTAGTTCTTTTGGAGAAGTGACTTTTTGCATTTGTAGCAGTTGGTTTGTTCTTTTGCTGTGTGGCGCGCGGCTGGGGTTTCCGGTTTTTTCAGCTTTATTATTTCAAAATCATCGTCTTTTGATGCATTTTGGCACAGCGTTTCAAAAAATTCACTTTGGTAATTTTGCTCTTCATAGAAACATCTTTTGTGATACTGCCCCTGGTATTTCTCTTTTTTTGATATGTGTCCTGTTGCGTAGACCGGCAATGAATCCCAAAAGTTTTCTTTTACCAGCTTTTTTTCACAGATGTGGCAGCTGTGTGCGTTTTTGAATTCATACCAGTCTTTGTTCGTCATTGCTATGGGTTTCACCTGCGCGAGGTTTTCTCTTATTTTGTCTTTTACTATTACCAGTCTTTTCAGGAAAGACCTTACCGCGTTTTCACCCCTGTATACAAATGGTCCTGTAACTTTCCCGTCACTTCTTACTACAACAAATGAATATCCACACGCCTCATGCCTTTCCGTCTTTTCTGTGTAACTTTTGTTTTTGCCTTTTTCAGGGTCTCGCTCACGGCCTTGTATCTTTTTTACCAGTGCCTCAAAGTCCGCGTATATCACGTAGGGCGCTTTCATCTGTTTCTGATAATTTTTAAAAGAGAGGATGTTTTCCCCCTCTTTTGGCATGTCAATCCTTGTTGGCCTACCGTTCACTCCATTGCAGTGCTTTTTATGGTCCACAAGCAAGTCCGCTCTTGAGAAACCTGTTAAGCACAACATGCAGTAGTGTTTTGCATTTCTATTTTTGCTTTGATCGAACAGCAAAGCGCTTTCTCTTTTTACGTAACAATAGTGCTGAATTTTCCCCGACTCAATCAACATCAGGTTTATTCTCGGTAAGTTCGGTTCTTTTCTGCTTATCCTGTGCACTATCACGGTGTCGTTTTCCCAGCCAAAAACGTTTATTGTGAGTTTTCCGTTTTGTTTTTCTATCTTATCTATTTGTTTTACCGGTGTTGGAAAATCTATACCCGCGTAATTTATCCCATCATTTTTGGAATATTTGCTTGGTCTTTGCGGGTCCTTCCCATCTTTTGGTGGAAATAAAGCTGCTCTTAGGGCCCACTTCAGGCACTGGTTGTCTTTGTTTTTCACGTTAATTATTGCCTTCTTTTTTGCCAGTTTGGCTGGAAGTGGCAAATAGGTTCCTCCGCGCAGTGGCTGATATTTTGCGATATTCACGTATGCTAACTCTATACTTTCAATTTCCCATCCTGATCCTTGCAATGACCAGTTTTCTATTTCCCCCTTTATTCTTTCCATAAATTCATCATATTTTTGTTCTATCTGTTCTTTGTCATTCCTGGTAAAAACGTGCGGCTGGTCCTCTTTAAAATAGTGCGACATTTCTTGCGTTTCTCCGTTTCTTTCTATTTCAAAATTTACTTTTAGCCCAAAGCTCACCTTTACACTTCCCAACTTTAGAATTTCCTGTTTAATCAAATTAGTATACTTTTCTTTGTTTGCATTTTTAAACATATAAATATCTTTGTTGTTTGGATTTGTTTGAGATACGTTCATTATCCATACACGAAGCCATTCTTGGAAATTAGTCTGACTTATTTTAAACCCGTCGCGTGTAAGAACACGTTCAGGTTGTAATGGTTGAGTAAGATTTCTATTTTCCTCTCTAGTTATTGGACTGTAAAATGTTTGCAAAACATTAGACGAAAATCTTGCGGCTGCCATCTCGCCTATATACAACTGCAGATAATTGTTCAAATGGAAAATAATTCTGGCGCACTTTTGTATATTGGCAGTGCATACATTTCTTCAAAAGAAAATAATTATTTTTTGTGTCACATCCGCTCTTTGTTACTTCCTTTCTTGCTTGCTATTTTCACTCAAATACCACCACACACATAGATGATGAGGGTTCTGACGCAAAAAAAATAAAGATACAAAACAAAGCTGAATTAACAAGAAACGAGGCGAGCATGGGAGCCGAGTTTCTTTTTAATTCAGCTTTGTTTTGTATCTTTATTTTTTTTGCGTCAGAACCCTCATCATCTATGTGTGTTGCGTTGTCCGTGACATAGCTCCTTTAAGGCTCGTGTGTATACCGAGAAAATACAAGTGACTCGTGTGATATTATGCAGCTCATGTGATAGTATACAACTCGAACGCGTTACATAACAAGTATGTCTCATCTTTAAAACTAATTTAAGTTCCCGTTCTTGAACCTGGCCATGGCCTGTAGGTGGATGTTTGCCCGGGTAGGACCAGAGTTGTAGGATTTCTTGTAGGCCTGCACAAACGGCTCGTTTTTCAGGGGGGTTCACTTGCTAGATGCTTGATCTCATCGCGAAAGGGTAGTTCCGATATTTACAATGTAAAGATGCGTTGAAAGTTGCGTTCGAATTGTTTCAGTGCTTCAGTATTGCACATTTTAAAAATACCAACCAAGGCTATAGTGACCAGCAAGGTCAATTCAGGGGCATAGCTAGGTGGGAGGGGGATCCTGGGGCGCTCGTGACCCCCGCTTTGTGAGCGCCAGTCCGAAGAATCAACATGCCATAAATCTTTTCTAGTGCTAGATAGTTACCTACCCCATTTTTAGGACCGAACATCCGCAGTGGACCATGCAAGTACCCTGTGTGTGGCTACGACCCTGGGTCATGAGTTCGAATCCCGTTCAAGACTGAATATTTTTCAGGCTTCCTATTTGCGTAGTAACTGCGATGATCTTACAACCCTGTGATATCCAGGCCAGGTTGTAAGGCGTCTCGTTCTCACCAGTAGTGAGGTCAGATCACGTGAAATGGTCGCTTACTGGAGGTTAAAAAACAATAGAAAATTTTAGACCATCAGCCCTAAATAAGGTAATCGCTTACGAGATGTTCCGACTACAGTGGCTTTAACGCATGACGGAGCATCGCATTTATGCACGCAACTAAAGCAGTTGCGAGACGAAAGCCTGACAAAAATACAGGTTTGAACCGGGATTCTAACCAACCGGTAGAGTGCTTAAGCCAACTGGGAGCGGTTCACTTTGTGAGTTCTTTTTATACCCGTAAAGACGGGGCCGTAGGCAGGATTTTGCATAGGTGTGTGCGAGCGCCGGAAGGGGGGCGTTTAGGGGGGTATTTTCCCCGGGAAGTTTTGAAAAATCAAGTTGTGGAAGTCCACATTTCCTGCATTCTGAGAGACCTTTGCAGCCCGCGAGGGAGTGCAGACGCACCCATCGCACCCCTCTCCCTACTGCCCCCTACATGAAATTTCATATATTTGAACGAACTGCGGAAAAAGACACATGAACGAACATCGCAGTTATGTGTGATTTTACTTGGTAAATGTTGGTATTTTGGAAAAGTCGTCGATTACGAGAATTGATCGCACAGGGATTGTCAAGCAAATGCAAAAGCAAAATAATCACTTTTAAATGCTCTCTGTCGTAAAAACAGCAAAAAAAATTATGTTGATTATCGAAGGGTTCTGAATCACAGAATAAGCACTGACAATCACAGAGCTTCTCGCAAGCTGTCATAAAACTGCGAGAAAACCAGCAAAACCGGAGTGTCTCAGAGCTTCAGCAACACACTGAAAACTGAACCAAAGACGACTGACAACTAGGAAATTCTCGTTAAATGTTCTCGGAGCAGCTTACTTTACCACCGCGGCATGGCAACAAGTGACATCTCGACTCGAAAACGTGAAATTTCAATAACTGTTACACTTCAAAAAATATTTCAATCTGTGATCACTAGCTGAACTGATATCGTCCATCATTAGTGTTTTCGTTTAAAAGCAAGCTATTGAATAGCGCAGCTTTTACTGTAAGTTCATTTTACGGGCGGAACACTGCGCATAACAGTCTAGAAAGGTTGCCATTTGCCGAGAATAGTGTCTTTAATGGCGTCCACGTATTGTGCAGGAACCCAGTAGATCCAATACCGAGAAGCTTCTGTTGGTCCCAGCTGAATGGCCTGCAACAAAAACAACAAATCCGTTTAATAAACAGAGCAGAAATACAGCCGCTTACTGGAGCGATTTTCATGTGAGTGTCGAAAGTGATTCCCGTTTGCTTTGGTTTCAGAATGCTACGTTTAGTGATTGGCTTTAAGCCAAAGTAATCATTCTGGCCAATCACAGAGGACAGAGACAATTCATTGAACCAATCAAAACTCAAAGTAAATACACGTAGGCGGCACGAAGCGCGGGAAAACGTGCGCGAGCGAGTCACGATTGGTTTTGGTTTGACTTCTGATTGGACGAAAAAGTGGCGCGAATTTCTTAAACCAATCACTACCACGCGTTTTAATTGCAGAAGCAAAGCAAATGCGAATTACTTTCGACACTCAAGTGGAAACTCGCGCCACTTTTTTCAAATGTTGCAAATTGTAGGTATAGCATTTCATTTGAATCAAACTTTGCACCAACCTTTCCCATGGCTAACATTTTCACCCAGCACAGTTGGATCAACAATTTTGTTGGGACCGTTTGAGCAGGGCTTTAGGAGCACACATGTAAGATCACTTTCTTTTCCACTTACCATCATATGGTATTCATCATGGTCCTCGATTGGTTCTGATATTACATTTTTTATTGATCCCATTGGTATCTTTTCTGTTCGCTCTGTGCAAATAAAAGAAAAACGACGAATATTATGTGACTTTGTTTTCATCATGTGCTTGCAAATTTGGATGTACAGTAAATATATTGAAATATTAACATAATTATATGGACTTTGTTGCTGGGACAGGTTTAAAACAAAAGAAAAATTTCAAGAGGGCCTGAAAACCACTGTAACATACCTTTTGTTCCAATCCAAAGTTGGTCCAACTCAAGTTTGAAAGTTAATCTGACTTTTCCTCCATATTTGTTATACATCCCAGCGATTGGTACGTTTGGTAACTTTTCCTACAAACAAGCAATAAATATCGGTACAGATTACAGCCATCCACTGCGAGAATGTTGAGTCTTTCCAGCTTATCAAACATGAGAGAGGGTGTTTCATCACATTTTCAAACATTGAGAAGAGAGTTTAAAATATGATGCGCAGTGAAGTATTTTTGAGGAACTTTGAGGTGTTTGGAAATGTGATGAAACACAGTTTGGAGTGTTTGATATATCCTCTCAGTTGAAAATAAAAATACAAAGAAATGAAATTGTAAAAATCTAAGCTAATTATCTGATTTTCTTTGTTTAACAAGATGATTTCAGGTACTGAACTATAAATATGGTGTCATACACAGATGCTTTTGTTACTTCTGATTCCTTTCTTCATCTTCCAATCCCAAAGGCAGGAGGAGTTAATTGCAAGTTACATTTCAGCAATTTGTATCATTGAGTCAACAACAAAAAAAACAATTTACTTTTTTATTCTTGATTCCTGGCATGATATCATCAGGTTTGCCTTTGTCTAAGACTTTTTTATGCATCTGAAAAATGAGGCAAATGACAATCATTTCTTAGTGCACCTCTCCAACAAAGAAATACAAGCAAAATTCATAAATTTGTTATTAACACAGAATTGAAAGAGAAAGTAATAACAGTTTTAATGTCTTGAACCTTTTGTTTACACAGCGGTTCCTTTGTACAACCTGCTAAAAGGGAAGAAAAATAAAATTAAATAATTGAAAGACATGCAATGCATTCATAAAGTTTCTTTTGTTTGAAAATGTTGTAGACCAGTTTGCTTTTTATTTTCCTTTCTTTCATATTATGACAATGGACAAAAGAAAATGGACAATAAAAAATCACACTGGCTTTAAATTTTCAAAATGAAACAAACCGCAATGAATATATTCCACACTATAGTGTGAGTCTCTGGAATACTCTAAATATGGCTTAAAATACAAAACAATCTCCCAAAACTGCATAAATAGGGTGCTTTATGCATCCAAGACTTTTTTTTTTTTTTTGGGGGGGGGGGGGGGGGTGTCATATTTCAAAGTGAGGCATTCTTCAATGAGGGGGGACTTATTAACAGTGCTGCGTGCTATACCGTTGCCACTTGATAAAGTTTTGGATTATTTTTTACAACTTTTTGACATCTTTTTCACAAAGTTCTAATTGCTTTGGTTTGAACTGCAAGAACTGTGAGAAGCGAAGTTATCAAATTCCATGTTCGCTCTTCGACAATTGTCAATAATCTGTAATTATTTATTTTTCGCCAAAAGCAAAATTTAAAATACTAACAGGATTTTAATATGACATTACAGTATGTACTTAAAGGAGTTCACAAGTCTGGCAAATATCTTCCATCTCACCCCACCCTACCTGAGGCTGTTTTCTCTTCTTTTAAAGCCCCTGGGGGAGGTGGAGTGACTTTCATGACATCATTAATGGTCGAGCCTACGACCATCATTTTTACTCCATTAGTAACATTTAATTCTCTTAATGTTTTGCTACCATCCTTGACAAGGCCTGTAAAACAAACAAAAAAAAGAAAGGAAGAAAATTAAATAAATCTTTCTCCCCCCCCCCCCCCCCCCCCCTCATTATATGAGTTTGGTGGTTAGGGAGGGACAATTGATTTTTGGAGGGAGGGAGGAGGGGGAGGTGGGCAGAAACATCCTGAAAAAAATTGCTTGCAAAAGCAAAAAAGCCCAAATAAATTGTTTGCAAACATGAAAAAAAATGTCTGCAGAAGGAAGCTATCGGAAGCTATTGTTTGTTTCATCCCCCTACCCTCCAAAAAAATAATGGTCTGTCCCTTACTGTTTGAAGTAACCCAGAAAAATAGTTTCTTAGATTGCTGAGACAATTCACCAGCCTTAGCCCAAGACCACAACACTGTGACTCCAGAGAGCTATCAATTCCACTCAATCTGGAATCCAAGACACTAAAAAGTTCACACTGCTCTCCAACTAAATGAAAGGCTGCCACAGGACACCAATCATTAGGCCACTGCACCTCCCATACTTGTTGGTACCCTAGTTAATACAAGGAAATGGTTAATAACCCTGGCAAACATCAAAGGAGCAAACAAAGAAGCCAAGATTTAGGTTGGAAGCTCAAGGTCCAATTTCAAATAATCGGACCTGGCCAGAGTTTGCGTTCTTGGTACGGACCAAAAGAACAGCAGACTCTAGGGACGAATTGAAAGGATTTAAACACAGGACTTCCTGATCACAAGTCCAGCACCCTAACCCCGAGGTATGCTGCCTGCACAAGTTTGCTTTTTAATAAAACATTCTGATATATATGTTGTGGTTCTGTTTCACCGTTGGTATAATCTTGTATTTTCCTTTGCTTTGGTGTATGGTAATTATGATAATGAATATAAAACAAAGGAAAATACCACATTGTTCCAAGGGTCTGAACCACAACATATATATATTTAGCAATAAAAAGTCTTAAGAAACATTTGACTCATTGTTGCTCGCCATTACCTTTGTACATCAGCTTTTGCATTGACACTGGTAAACCTGTTTCAAAAATAATACATTTATCACAATATACATTACGAAAATGTGAAACTTACTCACACTAAAGAGATTGGGAAGCCTGAGTGGGAATTGCATATAAACATGGTGGGGGTGGTTGTCAAACCCTTTAGGGTTTAAATTTTGTGATTTGGTACCAATTAAAACTTTCCTCCTGGGCAGGGGGGGTGGGGGTGTTACCTTATTATACAGTCAACTTCTGTTATAGCATACAAGCTCAGGATATTATTTAGTGTCCATGACAGCAAGAGTCCATAATAGTGTGAGAGAAAAACATGCTGAATGACGAGCTCATGCACAGTGATGGAGCTGCTAAGTTGGATGAAGGTTTGATGAGGAAAAGGCACAAGCTGAAGTGAAAAAGCAAAGTCTGTTATACAGCTACTGAAGAAATTGATGCAAAAATATATATTCCAAAAGTTTTCTGAAGAGTGTTTTGACAAATGATACACAACAGACTGCATTCATTTAAGAATAATGTTATATGAGAAGTTCCTGGTGTCTGCTTTATCAATCAAAACAATAAAATTGTTATTTTGGTACCAGGAAAGTGTCTGCAATTCCATAAAATCAAGAGACTGTAATAGCAAGAGTCATTTCCAGACTATAGCATTCACAGGGGATCTGTCAGTTTTGTCTGTAATGGTAAGTGTCTGTAATAGCAGGGTGTTAACAAGGTAAGAGTTGACTGTATATGCTAAATGGGTATGTGCTGCTGGATAGGGTCCCTGGATAGGGTCCCATTTTTGACCTTCCAGGTCTGTGATGGGTTCCAATTTTGGCCTTAAGACTAAGATGGGATTGCTAAATGAGGAGCAGTTGTCTGTTTACTCCTGTTGTCCTTTTGGGAACTTAACTGGATCCAGTACAGGTCTAAGCGACAATGCTACTTTTCACAGTGCAAAAGTTATGTAATAGAATTTGAGAGGGTGGGGAGGGGGGTACTGATTCTCATAAATTTACATACTATTTCACTCAGACCTTGTTTCAACAAATTTTCAGAGAAATATTTGTGTGAATAAATTTCACAGAACACCTATCCCAGACCTTTCTTTAATGTGTCATGTTGTTGCCAGGTACCTTAAAAGAATGGCTGCTCTAAATTAATAATATAAATGATTGAACAGAATGATAATTACCCAGGTCGTTAATTCTTTGGGGGAGAAAACGTCCTAAAAACAGTTTAAATTGCTGGCACATGATCAAAACAGATTTTGCTTGATATTGATCTCTCCTAGACAAAGAGTGTAAAGACCTGGCAGGGATTTGAAATACCCAGAACAGCACCCCACTCCTTACCCCTGTCCAAAAATCCACCCTTAGTCTCGTCCAAAAATTCGTAACAATGCTTCTGCTTTCAAAGTTAGTTACGCCTTTTTTTACCACAACGTGTTAATCCAATATTTCAATATTTTGACAGGTCTGAACTGACTGTTAAAATTAATAGTAATGACGTGTTTTAATTGAGACTGCATTTAAACAAAACAGCAGGGTAAAACTACTTTACGATACACAGATGAAAACAGAGCATTAAGCGTGAGCACAAATATCATCAAACCTGTGAGATTTTCGATGTGTTGTTTAAGACTATCAGCTGTTTCGTCCACGGGAAAAGTAACCTCGTAATTTTTTTTGTTCCAGACCACACGGAAACTTGCAGTCTCTCTACTCGACGTAGCTTGGTCTTCTTCTGTCGTGTCTTTTTCTTTCTCTTCCACGCTAAAATCCTCTTTTGATTTTTCGTTCATGTCTTCGGTTTCATTTTCGACATCAGCGCTTTTCTGACAACATTTTGGCCGACAAGGGTCCAATTCCGAAGATCGGTCTGTTTCTGCTTCCAACTTGTCCTCTGCATCTAGGACTACAATCGAGAGAGAAATCATTTTAAAACAGTCTGTGCCAGAAAACGTTTAAATTGTAGAAAATGTAAATTTTTGCGATTCATTTGATTTCAATGCATAGGAAAAAACAACAACAAAAAAATATCACCAGAGCCTTCTTCCGCCATGTTTGTCCTGCTTCTAAAGGGCCATGCGCGCAGTGGGCGCAATGTATGTGTTGATTGCGGGCTCGTATAAAAAATCCAACATGGCGGACATGGCGGACGTTCCGGAAAATGCGCCCGAACGTAAGCATGAATTATGCTTTGTGTTTCGTGATTTTAATCAGTTTGATCAGTGAGTTTTTGTTACCTGACTTAACTTTTTTTCCTCTCATTGACAGACTGCCCAGGAACGGGAAGTGAACAGGCTGGAAAAAGCAGTGCGTGTCAAGGTTGTCCAAATCAAAGTATTTGTGCCTCTAGCAAACCAATAGGGCCGGATCCAGGTAATTTATTTACACCTGGTAACAATAGGTAGTGAAATGTGTATGTTACTGAAATGACGTGTTTCTTATATATCCCCTTGCAAAAGTATTAATCTAAATAAATGCATCGTCACTGTTGTACGAGGTGATTTCAACTTCCTGGGGGGAGGGGGTGGGGTGCCTGTTTTAAACACGTGCAGATCAGACTGACTGCACAAAGCATGCTAGTAAAAATTATGATTAAATCCAAGGCAAACAAATTGATGGATCTGTTAATCCCCCTAACATCCCTGTGATATCCCCAGGAATTCCTTATGGATACCATACACCAGGTGAAAATCTGACATGCCCCTCCCCTGGACTGGGATTTATTCCTTTAGGAAGCCAGTGAAATTTCCTCCCTTGCTCACCTCACAGCATCAACAAGATGTGTTTTGAAATACAGTAGAATCCTGATTTCTCGAATCCCGAGGGGAAGTGAAAATTGGTTTGAGAAATCAGGAGGTTCGAGAAAATATCGGTGGTAAAAATTAAAATATGTTACAGAGAAGTACTATCCAGGGGAAATGAGAACTGGTTTGAGAAATCAGGAGTTTTGAGAAACCAAGTGTCCAAGAAATTAGGATTCTAATAAAAAAAGAAAAAGTCTTTCTTATAATAATTTTCATTGTTTTAGCTGTTGAAGAAGTAAAGGAAAGAATGTCTTCAGTCAAGCACAAGATTCTGGTACTATCGGGAAAAGGAGGGGTTGGCAAAAGTACCTTTACAGCTCATCTGGCGCATGGGCTAGCAGCTGATGACAGCAAACAGGTAGAATTCACTTGATACTTATATCACCATTAATTCATACTCCTAAGTATAAAATCTATGTTGCGTAGTCCATAAATTAGGTGTATCACCCCCACAGAAGGGACTTTTCCTAAGAACCCTATATTTCCTTCAAGCTTCTGACTTTCGAAACTCTCCCCCCCCCCCCCCTCCTGTGGACAGAGTATGGACATTTTCTGTAACCACACATTTTTATTAAATATAATTGTTCTTAGTAACTTTTTTTCTAACTAAAATTGGCAACTTTCTGCACATTTCAGATTGCTGTGTTGGATGTTGATATTTGTGGTCCATCTATTCCCAAGGTGATGGGTCTTGAGTGCGAGCAGGTAAGATTTATTGACAACTGGACTTAGAAGATGTGGTGTTTATACATATCAAAAGTAGCAAAAGTGATCTGTGAAGTTGTAAAAGCACTTATTGTGAAACAATTCAGTGACTTGGCCTTTAGGTTCTGAGTGGTATTAACAATGTGAGCCAGTATGTCTAATTAAACAGGAAAGTTAATCTTTTACAGGTACACCAAAGTGGGTCAGGATGGTCACCTGTGGTAAGAATGTATTTCGATGAAACTGTATTAGGTAGTTTTGTTACTTGAAAGCTCTTCAATATATTTCATTCTCCTAGCCTGTCTAGTTTTAAGCATACTACTGTTGCATTGTTCATTCAGTATGTGGAAGACAATCTTGGTGTTATGTCTGTGGGGTTCTTGCTAAGCAGCCCAAGTGATGCTGTCATCTGGAGAGGACCCAAGAAAAATGGTAAGACTAAGACCTTGTTCTTTCTCATGGGAGGTGTGGTACCTTATGGTTAGTGGGCGAGACTTTGGATCAAGTGGTCTGGGTTCATGCCCTGGCCAGGGTCATTGTGTCGTGTTACTTGGTAAGGACCTTACTCTCACAGTTCATCTCTCCACCCAGGTATATAAATCGGAAGTGGTGAAAAATGCTGGCATTTGGGCTTCGCGACCCATCAGGTCAGAGCTTATCCCGGTTTCCATAGCATGAAGTGACTAGGACTATTTCTACACCTCCCTAGATGGTATGCTTGTCCATTGCAGGGTTAACCCCAGCATTAAATTTGCTGGTACCCATTTATACACTCACATGGAGAGAGAGGTGTCTTCCCCAGGAACCCATGTGGTAACCCTGACCAGGGCTCAAATCTGGACCGCCCGATCAGGGTGCACTAACCATTAGGTCATAACACCTTCCACAACATTCCATCCAGGGTTGTGGGGAGAGGGGGGGGGGAGTAGAAATGCTCCCAAGCATCCATCTGATGAGCAACTAGGCTTGAATTTAGTACCTTAGCCTTCGTCATGACACATTACTTGTAACCTGCGACAGATCTTAGAACAATAGTTAACTGTTATTTTCCCATCCAGCATGATTTGCGATACTCGAGTTGTTGCAGGACATGGAGTTGGAAAGAGTATTGTGAACACTTTATATGTCTTGCAAACTTTTCTCTGGGAGGTTCCCCCCCCCGGGGGGTTATTCCCTTTAGTAGACTATACAGTGCAAACCTCCCAGGATCAAAAGCTGAAAAACTAAAACTAAAACTAAAAAAAGGTTCAACTCTTAAAGTAAGAATGGTGACAATTTTTAATTTCCTTGAGTTGTAAAATTAATGATAAAACAATGCATCAAATTTATCTAACCATCATTGTCATGTCTGTTGTCATAGGTTTGATTAAACAGTTCTTACGCGATGTTGACTGGGGTGAAATAGACTTCCTTGTTGTGGACACACCTCCTGGCACCTCCGACGAGCACCTGTCGATTGTGCAGTACTTGAGTAACACGTATGTTGATGGTGCCATTATCATCACAACTCCACAGGCAAGGACATAAAACAGTTGCTTATCTTTTTTTTTAAGTGATAAATGATCATCGCAGTGAATTTCAAATTTAAGCAATTGGAATAAAGAAGCCTGAAAAAAATTCAGTGCCTCAAAATCAATTTTCAGGGTTCTTTATTCCAATTGCTTAAATTGGAAATCCACTGCGATGATCATTTATCACTTTCATGTACATCCGCAGTTCATATATGAACCACTTCATATACATTACCTCATCATCTTTTTTTTTCTTGTGGAAACTCTTCAATATTTCTGTTTTTCTGTTTCCTGTCAGCAGTACTTAATCAAAGTCCATGTACATTGATAAATAAAAATTGAACACAAGGCAGATTTAAACCTGACATATCAGATTAAAGGCCATTGCCTTCACCATTTCCCTCAAGTTTTTAATCTGTAGGTAATCGCATCTGTGTTTTCTGTGCAACGTTTATGCCCCTTCCACTGTAAAGTTCCTTGTTCATTCTAATTATTTTTTTTGCAATTTCAGGAAGTATCCCTGCTTGATGTACGCAAAGAAATCAATTTTTGCAAAAAAGTAAAAATGCCTGTGATTGGAGTGGTTGAAAATATGAGTGGTTTTGTTTGCCCCAAATGCAAGGTAATGATTTTAAACACAAAGAACTTGTGACCAAATAGTTTTAGCTTACACTAAATAAAACCGAACCTTTATGGTTTGTTATTAACGCCTGGTAAGTGGTAAAACATTGTGTGTGACGTTATACACAGCAAACTTGTAATGTGTCTTCCCTGAAATTACTTCATTCCACTTCAGAACTGTTGCATGCAGGGATGTATCTAAGAGATGGTTAATTTCACCGGCTATTTAGCATTCCCTCCAGGGGGGTGCGAGTATCAGTCTAACGTATCATTTAAAGAGTCTGACCCACCCACTTTGCATTGCGCGCCTGTTGTTGTTTACGAGAGCGGAGGGCCACAAAAACTATTGTAACACGATAACGCTAATTGAAGAGAAGCTACAAGAAGCGATAAGACTTGTCGCTAGCATTCACATCGCGATGCAAACAGATTTCTCACCTTAGTCAATCTGCCATTTTTGGGGCCCCCCAAAAAGCCAGTGATAGCGACCAAGAAGTAAAATCTGTTTGCATCGTGATGTGAATGCTGGAAACAAATCTTGTCACTTCTCTTCAGTTTGTTTTATTCGAACGATCACTGTTTTTGAATCAAGAGTCCTCGTGTTACAATAGTTTTTGTGGGTCTCCGGGCTCGGAAACAACAACGGGCGCGCAATGCAAAGTGGGTGGGTCAGACTCTTTAAGGATATGGACACTGGATTAAAGCATCAGCACTGCTCATTCATAGGACTGAAAAAATGTAACCCTCACAGAATAAACATTTTTTTTATTGAAACAGAAAGAGTCGCAGATCTTCCCACCGACCACCGGAGGGGCAGTGAAAATGGCGGCAGATATGGAAGTACCTTTCCTGGGCAAAGTTCCACTTGATCCTAGAATAGGACGCTCTTGCGATGAAGGGAAATCATTTCTGTCTGAAGTGCCAGAGTCACCGGCTGCTGATGCTTACAAACAAATAATTCAAAGTATGTTTTTGTAATTACAATTTCAATAAATCACTAAGGATGAGTTCGCAAACCCTACCGGTATATGTGACTAGCGCCAGCGGCCCTCTTTGTTTTGTGTATGATTGTCACATTAGTGAACCGTGCACTGTGTATGATTGTTACGTGAATCGCGCTCTCTCTTTTTTTGTTCGTGTTTGTTACGTTGGTGATTTGCGCGTTCTCTTTGTTTTGTGTTTGGTTGTTGCGTTAGTGATTAGCGAGCTCTCCATTTTGTGTTTGTGATATTAGTGATTTGCGTAACCTCTTTATTTTGTGTTTGGCTGTTGCGTTAGTGATTTGCGCGCTCTCTTTGTTTTGTGTTTGTTACGTTAGTGATTTGCGCGCTCTCTTTGTTTTGTGTTTGGCTGTTGCGTTAGTGATTTTTGCGTTCTCTTTGTTTTGTGTTTGGCTGTTGCGTTAGTGATTTGCGCACTCTCTTTGTTGTGTTTGTTACGTTAATGATTTGCGCGCTCTCTTTGTTTTGTGTTTGTTACGTTAATGATTTGCGCGCTCTCTTTGTTTTGTGTTTGTTGCGTTAATGATTTGCGCGCTCTCTTTGTTGTGTTTGTAACGTTAATGATTTGCGCGCTCTCTTTGTTTTGTGTTTGTTACGTTAATGATTTGCGCGCTCTCGTTGTTTTGTGTTTGTTGCGTTGGTGATTTGCGCGCTCTCTTTGTTGTGTTTGTTACGTTAATGATTTGCACGCTCTCCTTGTTTTTTGTTGCGTTAGTGATTTGCGCGCTCTCTTTGTTGTGTTTGTTACGTTAGTGATTTGCGCGCTCTCTTTGTTTTGTGTTTCTTGCGTTAGTGATTTGCGCGCTCTCTTTGTTTTGTGTTTGGCTGTTACGTTAGTGATTTGCGTGCTCTCTTTGTTGTGTTTGTTACGTTAGTGATTTGCGCGCTCTCCTTGTTTTGTGTTTGTTGCGTTAGTGATTTGCGCGCTCTCTTTGTTTTGTGTTTGGCTGTCATGTTAGTGATTTGCGCGCTTTCTTTGTTGTGTTTGTTGCGTTAGTGATTTGCGCGCTCTCTTTGTTTTGTGTTTGTTGCGTTATGATTTGCTCGATCTCTTTGTTTTAGTGTACTGCGTATTTGATTATTTCGTTGCTGAACTGCGACTAATGAATTTACGTTGTTTTCCTTTACAGAGATTTTAGATTACTGTGGGAAGAAACATGAAGAAAAGTGACGTAACATTGTCACTGACTGAGGAGCAAATATCCACCGTAAGGTGATATTGACTGAAAGTGTTGCTCAGATCGATAGATACGGAGACATCAAGGTATCAATTATCCTGTGACCAAGCTTGAGGATAAACATGGCGGAAGTGAAGAGGAGACAATTAAGTGTTAACTATGGAGAAACTTTTCGGAAGCTACGATTAAATAACTACTTCTTAATGACTACCAAAATGAGTTTTAATAGAAGCGAGACGTTTCTCTTTAGCCTGCAGCACTACAGTTAGGCAGGTAGCCAGTTGGAGAACAACATAATTATTCTGAAACACCCATGAACTGATTAGCTTGGTAAAGAAACATCGCTCCGCCAATGTCTTCAAAACCCACAGGATCTGAAATGAAGCAATACACGACGAAGCTGAATGAGTCTATTCACCTCATATGGTGCACAATGAAATTTGGGTTTATTTCTAGGAAGGTAGGTAGAGATTAGAATGCTATAGTATGTAGAGACCACCTTGTGAAGTCCTGTCACGCCAGGTGTCACGTGAGCTTGCGTCTTTCATAACCAGTCTCCTCCACTAACTATGCTCAAAACGAGTCTTCGTTCGAAACCGTTCTTGTTTACGTTCATTTTCATGGAAATCCACTTGGCCTCGTTTTGAGTCAGAGGCAACTTGGAAGTGGTCTATTGTGGGGTCAGTGGCTTTGTGGTCTCACTGATTAACCAGTGATTTCTCCTTGCAATGTCAGTATTTTGTCTTAAAATAAATTTATGTTTGACACTTTGTAAAAACAATAGCGAAGTACGCGAGGTCTGAGATAGATTGCATCTTTTTCGACCTCCGCGGGACTCAGACAATAATTAGCGTGATCTGAGAGAAATAGAGGGAATGCAGGCGAAGTTTTCGTTTTAGAAAAGCGTTTTAGCCGCCTCATTTCGCTCCGGTTTGTTTGACACTCGCGCCCTTCGCTGTTAGATTTCAAGGTGAAAACTGTTAGTGCAAGAAACTGAAAATTTAAATAAATACACTGGACGTTCGATTTCACGGCTTTGTTGAGAGAAAGAGAGCGCCTAGTTTTACATAAAATGCAAAGTTATAATTTACTAAAGTGTACAAGGGTTATATCGCCTCTACATGTCATAAATTCCGTCCAAAGGAACGATGGTATCAACCCTCTAAATCGTGCATTTAAAAATGTCAAGATCCAGACGAGATGTCGGAAGACGAAATCTATATTTGTAATCGAATTTTGGGCATGGAAACTTTAACTGATATCTCCGATTTTTGGCAGTTGATATAACAAATGTTCAAGTTTTATAAAGCTTTGAATTTTAGATCGAGCCAAATACGACGAGTTTCATAAAACTAGATTAAGCCGTTTGCATATATGCTAGATTTTCTCATACTTAAAAATAAAAGAAAAACAATCGGTAGATTTTTTTAATTCGAAAAAAATTAAATATTTTAAGATACACAATTTACATACCGTAAACCTATTCTTCTTCATTTGCTTTTAACTTTTGCTAGGAGTTTCGAATCTTTTCAGCTGGTATTAAGCTTTCAAATAATCGATGCGATCTAAGCATTACTTAAGAGTTGTTGTAACAACTGGCAAACATACACAAGCATAATATATGAAGCGAAAATTCAACAGTCAACTGTGCAGCATTTTCTAGCCAGCCGATTTCGTTGAAACTTGCTAACATTAAACCTTGGATAATTTGAACTTATTGACATTAATTAGAAAAGAAATCTATCTTCGCGTTTGGAAAATATTCGCGTTTTTTTTTTCATAAATAAATTTTTCAAAAGCACTTATATCTCGTGATAAATTTAAAGCCTTATAAAATTTGGACATTTGTTATTTCGGTTGCCAAAATTCAGAAAAATCGGTTGAGGTTAACATGCCCAAAATTTGATTTAGAAAAGAGCACCACCATTCCCCAAAATAGCCGCGGGTCACCTTGAAAAATAATTATACAGTCAAAAAACGTCTGGTAAAATTGTATGACTCATTAGCACTTTATGGCGGTTTCGTCCCACAAATAAAAAATTCTTCATCTGTAGTGTATCGCTAGTGACCAGCTCATCAGCCTGAATTTCAGCTGCTTCCTGTGGTCGTAAGGCGACCAGACGACTCACGTGATTGTGAGGCCATTCTCGTTTCCAGGGTCGTCTTGCGTCCCGTTTTCTTTCAACTTACGGGGCAGGATGGAGAAAGACCCTGGGAACGAGGATTTCCGGTGGGAAGAAGAAGCTGAAGTTCTCACTTGAACCATAAACAGGCTTCAACCCGTTTCAGGACGACGGGAAGTTGTTCGGTAAATCCGTCCTCTTTCGATTACATCTTTGCTTCCTGAATATCTAGTGTCTAGTAAACACGATTGTATGAAGGGCGCATTTCAGCCATATGACGCGAGAAGGAAGCCAAAAGGAAATTATCGAGCGAGTCTGGGTTCGTTTTCATTAAGATTTGTTTGTAATTTATAAGCTGCAAACTGGCCAAATTTTAAGTGCTGTTACAAATGTTTAAAAGCATATTATTTTAAGGTCGTTTTGTTCTTTCGGCTGTTTCGTTGATTTCATTTCGTTTCATTTGTTCGTTCTAGTAGTTTCATAAGCTATTTCGGCTTGTTAAAGGGCAATTGCGATGCCGCTTTTCCGACACCCACTTTGTCAGTTTATGGACTGGATTTTTTATTCATGTAATTATAAATTAAAATCGATCAGGCGGTGTGTTTTATTTTGACAACTTTCCTATTCTCCTTCCAGAAAGTACCATTCTTTTAAAATTAGGCGCAGACGTTTGATTTCCCAGAACTCAAATCGCAAATCCGCGAAATAAAATTGCCCCAGAAATTTTATGCCACGCAGTACATATTCCCAGTTCTGTTTTAATAAAAAAAATACTTAAAGCAATAATTTTGCTTCTTTTTTCTAAGAGTGAACACATGTAAGGTTTACACGCCGCTTTTGGTCTGCAATTATAACGTCGCAGGATATTTTTTTCCGTACGCACTTTAAGCTAAGTATTTAAATTTCGCAACTGGAAATGGAGCAGGTGTTGGTTGTCAAGCCGTCGAGAGCATAGTTAATTTTGTCGAGAGGTTTTACCTTAAATGAATATTCATATACGACAGTGTTCAGAAAGCGTTTTTTAAACTATTTACAAGTTCGACTTCTTTAAAACTTCTTATCTTGTTGTAGTGGCTATCTGTGTCTCGTTGCTTTTGCACGGGTGATAGATTCAAAATCATTTTTCTCCAGTCTCCGAATAAAAAATGGGGTCTTTCGTTTTCTGACGTTATTTACTGCTTGCAAATTACTTTTTGCCGTTAGTTTAAAAGTCAATGAAAGAATTTTACGTTAAGCCAAATGCAAGGCTGTTCGGAATGGTATTTGTAATAAAACGACTCAGAAAAAATGAATTGTTGTTAAACAAAATGGTTTGTATTTTTGCGTGACGCCTTTGACTTGCGGAGAGCAGAAATTAGTTGGTACAATTAGTTAATAGCACCACCAGAACCTTTCATAACTTGTCTTCACTTTAAAATTTCTAAATAAATTGCGCTCAAGCTCAGACTGTGTCATTTTAAAACCTAAACGCGAGTTTTCGTATCAGCTTTTACTACAATTCCATACGTCTTTCTGAACTGTAAATTTCAGTCTACAGAAATTCGCTGCTGGCAATGACAATTTCGCGAAGCGTTCTGAATTAGCCCCATTGTTGCCCATGAATAGCCGTTCAATAATGTATTAGAAGAAAGTCTGCGATGAGTTATTAGTCCAATCTGATAGATTGGTCTAACTCCAGCATTTTGTTATGCAAAATTTGAAAACTAGCTTTAATTTTGATTTTGACTGTACGTGGAATGCTCATCGGTGCGTTCAGTTAAAAGAGGATTTTCACCGGACAACCGGAAAAAACATATCAGATCGTCGAGAGGTTGCCACGCATTGCTTTAGAAGGAAGAGGATTTTGCGCCCTCTATTTATTTTTGTTAATAGCTAATTGGATTGTTTACAACGACCAATCAGGAACGCGTTAAGCGATATATCTTTACCAAACATTGCTAACACGAATAATTTCGACTGGCTGATTCAGTGAGCACGAACTGTGCACACTGAGTTTACAGATTACCAAGAACACATCAGACTTCAGCTCTATTTTGCTGTCGCCGTCTTCCCAGGTTTTCTCTAGACTTGTCATTATATGATGAATTGCTTAACCAGCTTATTGGTAATTTTCGTTTCGTGTTTGTCGCTCGCGAAGTCGACCGGAGAAGTTTTCCGTGAATATTGCGTTGTCGGCGCAGGGCCAGGAGGTGAGAAATTTTAAATTTTATCTCATGTAAGTTCTTCCTTGTATTTAATACACTAATAAACGAAAACGTATTGGATAATTTTATCGTACTTTGTAAATTTCGTTCGTGAACTTGTTGATTATTTAAATTTGTTTACTGTTTCCTATTGCAGGACTTCAAATTGGATTTTACCTTGAGCGAGCAGGTCGTGATTATATAATCTTTGAACGAGATGGATTGGCAGGTATAAATACATGCTATAGATATATACTTTATTAAAACAAACTGATACTAAAAAACACGCCTTTAACGTAATGTTTCAACGCGCGAGCTAGTACAGAACCAAGTTTGATCACGTTCAGCTTGGTTCGTTGATAATATCGCTCAGGACTCGGTCAGGTCGATAGGCATGCGGATGTGAAATACTAGCAAAATGAGCATGAATTGAAATTTCATAATCTTTTAAAGTGTCAGTTTTGGCGGAAGATAAAGAACTATCGGTAGATAATTTTTACTGCTATTCTTTTTACTAAATGATCCTCGACCAGTTTTAAAATTTCACGCGCGCTCGCTTATCGTCAGTACAGTATTCACAGAAATTCAATTTTCGCAAATTGGAGTTTTTAAATCTCTTCTTGAGCAATTGTTGACAGTTATTAGAATATCTCTCATTGGACTATATAGAGAAAAGGCACGCTTCAATTTCCATTCAAATCCCAAGAGAAAAAGCCAGCTGCATTTTAGAAAGTGATACGATATTCATGTTATTATTCCAACATGTTAAGCAGATTCCACGCTCTGGTGGTCGTTTCCCAAGAGCTCCTTTATAACGAACTCATTTAAGTCGGTTTGGAGCGACCTTTTGTGCATCACCGTTATGTTTTTCTTTAATCGCGACAAGCTTCAATTACAGTTTGACTCTGTGGTCGCTAGTTTTCTCTGGAGGCGTGAAATCCAGCTGATGATCGATTGATCGAACTCGATCGGAGGGTATCAAAAATATCAGTTTCGTTCTCCAGAATGCTGCCAATATAATTGCTTGCTAAATCGCGCGGTTTCTCTGTAAAAACTCAATTGTTCTTTTTTTATCCTCAATACCATGAAACAAAAATTTGCTTCTCTGTAATGAGAATTTTTATGGTGCTGTTTCGTTGGAATCAGTGCAAAGTGACGTGTTTGTAAATACTGGACTTACAATTTGCATAATTATTATGCAAGCATTGGTGAAGATATAATATTAAGTCTAAACACTTTTGGCAATTTACAGCAATTTTTCTGCAGATCATTTTTTATCGTTTTATCCCTCATACAAGTGATCTCCACAACACTGACAGTGGCAAATATTACTTTTCTCCTCCATGGAAATAAATAAGAGAAAGTCACAAATTGCTTACTATATACATCAAAGATTTTTCAGCAGATGTCTCAGTGAAAGTAAACAGTTTAAATCCATTTTGGCTTCCAAAAGTGTTTCAGTTATTAATTAAAGAACCAGCCTCCTCCTCGGGCGCTTTGCACTTTTGCCGTGGGCAAAGAGTATTTAATACAAGTACAATCACTGTGAACGAATGGTGACGTGCGCAAAGTGCGAGGGATCATCCTCATTTTCCTTGCAAATTATTAGAAAGGGGCATCCAGGAATGCGGCAGAAATAGAAGAGGATTTAAGATTTTTTCCTGATAGAAATTATTCTAGTAAATATTGTGCTATTAGTTTTGTTCCTTTAAAGAGCAAAAACACCTGCCCTGCACCTGAACATCTGCTTTTTTCCTTTGATGTATATTTTTTCTTTGTATGTAAAATAATAAATTGCGTGCATTGCTCTTTTCAGAAAAGATAAGAAAAATAAACTCTTTGTGTTTGTCAGTTGATAGCTAGGAATGACAACATTTCTCCCAATCAATTAAATGCATGACACTTGAGTGGGTTACTTTTTTCTATTTTTGATTTATTTTTTATTATCGTCACTTATTCTTTATTGTTCTCTTGTTTTACTCACAAAAAAGCAAGCTTAAATTATATTTAATTATCTTTAGTGAAATTTACATTTCTTCTAAATTTTACTTCTGAGATCAGGCAAAATCTCTTTCTACTGTCTGAATCAGATAACGTTTTGGAAATAATTTTATTTTGTAAAGATGAGGTTAAGTAAAATAAAATAAAATTAAATGAAACACATTTTATAGAGCATTTTCATGAAGTCACAGCAGCTAAATTGGTGTTCCAAAACAGAGAAATGGCGGCCAGATTGGTGTACCAAACTCTATTTTATGCTGAAATCATCTTTTGTTTTAGCAAGCCAATATGGCCACTGGTTACATGAGTGAAATGCTTCATAGTAACTTTTTTAAATTATTACTTCTTTATAATTCTCAGGGGCATTTTATGTGAAGTACCCAAGACATAGAAAGCTAATATCCATCAACAAAAGGCATACAGGTATGCAAAATATTACTAAAAATCAATAAGGCTGTCCCTGATCCTTTATATAATTAATATATATGTTATAGTTTATAGTGAATTTCAGTTCAAAATGTTTTCAAACTAGTTTGATTTCCATGACTAGAGTATTTTTCTTTGTTTAAGGATAATAGTAATAAACGTGGAACAAAAAAGAATGTAAATCAGACTACAGTTAGACCCTGCTAATTTGAACTTGTTTATTTCGAATTCCCCGTTATTTCGAACTAAAATGCATTTCCCTTGGACTTGCCCTTCAGTCATTTACTATCGGCTATTTCGAACTATTTTTCCTTTCTTCTGACGGTTCGAAATAGAGGGGTTCAACTGTAGTTTAAAATCACTCTGACCTGAAATTCATTTTAAAAAACCCTTCAGTATACGAGATCAGGTATGAAGGCGTGTGGTGAAAGTGTATGTATGGTGCAGCCTTAACAATAAATACTAGGGCTGACTCATCCCCAGTTGTCTCTCAGTATTTTATTGAATATTAACGAGAGACACGTGAGAGATAACTGAAGACGAGTCAGGTTCTAGCCATAGGGGTATTTCTACTCCTCCTGGATGGAATGTGAGTAATTTGGCTTCATCCATTTATATACACCTGGCTGGATCAAGAATAAGCTGGGCACTGTGAGAACACACTACAGTTACCCCAGCCAGACTGAACCCAAACCTGGACTGCCTGATCTGGTATTAGCCATTAGCTAGCTGGCCACAGGGTCTGGAAGGGGGGGTCCTGATCCCGCATTCCCGCTCCTTTTTCACGTGAATCCCGCATCCCGAACTTTTTGTCATCGCTTTCCCGAATCCCGTTTTTCTTTTCTCAGAAATTCATTTAAAAAAGGACTAATTTTTGCATAAGCTTATGAATTTAAGATGTAGATTTGCCCTTTTAGTTGTTATTTTTGTTTTACGCATGTTGTGAGTCTAATGCAACATGGAGTTAGCTCTTCATACCTCAGTACGATGAAAGAGCCCGATATGAAAGCCTGATGGGTCTTCCTGTACGCGTACGCGCTGTCCTTGATAAAAAGTTTACAGGAACACCCTCGACTGCATCATGGTTTATCTAAGTAGTGAAAATTTCCCGAATTCCCAACAATCAGGCAAGAATTCCCGCATCCCATGCCCAAATTCTGCTCAATCCCGCTTCCCGAGAAGCAGTCAATTCCCGAATCCCATCAATATATTTTGCGTTTTCCCGGATCCCGCACTGTATTTTGGTCAAATCCCGGATCCCGAAAATACCCTTCCAGACCATGTGGCCACTGTGCCTCCCACACTGTGCTTGAGACACAGCTGGTTGCGATGATCATCTGGTGTCCCTTCCAATCCCCAAGACTCAGGAACAGAAAATATGGATCAACTTTACCATTGGGATAATAATTTTTAATTGTTACCTTATTGATCAGCTATGGCACAAACACAGTTAGACAAGTAGTGGAACCTTCCCTAAATTTAAACCCTTGCCTTCAGTAAATAACGTTTTAAATATTTTTGTAAATATTTTGACACTTTTAGGAAAAACAAACAAAGAATTCAATATGCGACATGACTGGAACTCCCTCCTCAGTGATGATGATTCTCTCCTAATGACACGCTACTCAAAAAAATTCTTCCCTGATGCTGATGACCTGGTGAGCTAATTCGTACTATATATCTTAGCTTTACAAATAATAATGCAGTCATGTGATAGTTGCCACTGATAGCTTTTGTGGACCATTTAACTTGAGCACAGCCACAGAAAGGTTCCAGTTCATGCTCAAAACCTGTGGCATCACTGGGTCTTTGAAGCTCTGCCTTTGGTCTTCTCTCATTAGGGGAGCATAGGGTGCCCAATGTAGCACAATTTTTCTTAGTTTCTAGCCAAGACGGATTCTTTGCTTCCAGCTCTTCAAGTGTGCAGCACCCCTGTGGCTGCTTAGGCCAACCTTTTTTCCTTGAACCATGAGGCTTCCATTCAATGGCAGTCTTAGTGATGTAATGTTCACGGTTTTTTGAGTGTGTGTCCAATCCACTTTCACTTTAGCCTGTTGAGTTAAAAGAACGTCTGCGTAGGACACTACTTCTGCTTCCACTTTGCCCTTGGTGTTCCTGACCAAGAAATGCTGCAGAGCGTTCAGTTTCTACACTCTCTTCACAAAACTATACTTTTCTCTCATGATGAGCTTGTGGCACTTACTATACGTTATTGATATAAACCATTTTTCATCGTAGGTTCAGTATTTGAATGATTATGCCACCAAGCTTAACTTAAAAGTCCAGTACAACACAAACATTCAGCATGTGTCAAGACAGGGAGAAGGCGAGCAGGCTCTGTTCTATCTCAAGGATCAAAATGGTACACAATATACCTGCAAGAATCTTATTATCAGGTAATGATGAAACACAAGTTTTTATTTATATGTGGTTGTGTTGTGGTCCTAAATTAATTTGGTATAAATTGGATACAAGCCCTGGGGGTGGGTGGGGGCGAATCCCACATGAATGGGACAGGGATGCTCGTCATCTCTTTTAGGGGTGTAAATTACGGATTTTGGTAGGAGGCAAGTGGCCTAATAGTTCGTGCATTGGACTCCAGATCGGGGGGGGGGTTCCGCTTTTGAGCCCTGGCTGGGGCACTTTACTCTCATAGTGCCTCTCTCCACCAAGGTGTATAAATGGGTACTGGCAAATTTACTGCTGGGGGTAACCCTGCGATGGACTAGCATCCCATCCAGGGGGGAGTAGAAATACTCCTAGTCGCTTCATGCTATGGAAACCGGGATAAGCTTCGACCTGATGGGCCACTTGGCTCGTATGCAGACTTAATCAGGTACTCAGGACAGAACACCAATATTTTAACCATCTAGGTCTCATTTAGGGTTGCAAGTGATGAAATAATCAAACTGTGTTGGTGGTGGTTTCTGATGAGCATCCCCAATGCTTTTGTATGAGTCCTCCCTTCCAGTAAATTATGATCAGCAAGTATTTGCTCTCTGACAGGAGAACAAGAGATCAAATGCAATTTTCTTTTAAATTTTAATAGTATGTCAACTTGATTATATTTAATTTAATTTTCTCTTTATTAGTACTGGTATATCAGTTGAAAATCTACCCAGGAAGTTCAAGGGATTTGAATACACAGAGGTATGTAGTACTTCTGAAGTGATCATAATTTAGCAAGCTCTACGCGGGCACGGTGGCCTAATGGTTAGTGCGCTGGACTCTGGATCAGGCGGTCCGGGTTCGAGCCCTGGCCGGGGCACTGCGTTGTGTTCTTGGGCAAGACACTTTACTCTCATAGTGCCTCTCTCCACCCAGGTGTATAAATGGGTACTGGTGAATTTACTGCTGGGGGTAACCCTGCGATGGACTAGCATCCCATTCAGGGGGGAGTTGAAATACTCCTAGTCGCTTCATGCTACGGAAACCGGGGATAAGCACCAGCCTGATGGGCCACTTGGCTCGTATGCAGACTTTTTTACAGATAGATTACATAGAACTCACATAAAATTGCTGGCTACCTTTTTGACATCTAAACTTCTCTTCTAGTTGTTGAAAATGGCAAAACATTGTAACATCACAGATTTGGAGCCCCTTTGGTTACATTACTCTGCTGCTGTACATTATGTCTGGATTTATCAAAACCAGGTTGAGCTCATTGACTGTTTTGAGCACAACTTGATCTAAATGCTTTTCTTCTTGTCTCCCAATGTCTCTTCTATTTTAAGTCATAATTGAACTGTAATGTTTATGGTGAGCGAAAGAGCTCACTTCTTATTAACATGGTTTTGGTCAATCCAGACATTTACACTGATGGTAAAATAAATGGTTTCTTTTTATTCTGTAGAGTTACTCTCAAATTTCAACAAATCCAGATGACTATGAGGGACAAACAGTGCTTATCATAGGAAGAGGTGAGACAGAAATACCATGTTATTGTAAAATTGTTTATCATGCATTGTACAATGAATGATAACAATAATATTTACTTCTTAAGAAAAGATCTACCCATATCATCTCACCTATTACCTACAATTCTAAGCATGTGCTATCAGTGATAAATAGATTTAAGTGCACAAATCACCAGTTAATTTTAATGGCTTTTTTTATTTATAATCAGGTAATTCAGCGTTTGAGACAGCAGACAGCATAATGGGAGCAACTAATTTGATCCATATGTTTGCCAGGTAAATAATGAAGTCTTACTCCATTTAACAACTCCAAAATGGCAGACAGGTGTAATGACCAATACTCAAGTTCTGAGACTGGAAACAACTCAGAAGTGATGTCAAAATACAGGAAACTGCACTCAAGAGAGCCTAAATTTGCAAACTTCCCTGGGCATGCCCCCAAACCCCCTAGAGGAACATGCCTTTGGCACTAAAAGCACTTTCCATTTTCCTTTAGGAGTTGGAAGCTCTGAATTAGTGTCAAAAAAAAGTCTTATTTACTTACTTCAGATTTCTTACTTCGTAATTTTACTTTTGAAATATGCAGTTTTCAAGTTAACATTTTTTCTGTTCTATTGTTGGCATTAACCATAAAATCAATATTACTTACCGGTAATTGATGTAAGAACCAAGATAATTATTTTGTATTTCACTACAGATCAAGGGTTCGCTTATCATGGGAGACACATTATGTAGGTGATTTGAGGTAGGTTCTGATTAACAGCTTGTTTAATTAACTGAAATATTACTTCAGTGTTTAATTATAACTTTGCATGGTTTTCATAGGATAAAATGACTAGGAACTAAATGATATTGCCACCTCTTTACTGCCTCCTTGGAGGCATGGGCAGACTATATAGCCTAATGGACTCCATTTTGAATCCTTTACTCTCATAGTGCCTCTCCCAACCCAGGTGTATAAATGGGTACTGGCAAATTTACTGTTGGGGGTAACCCTGTGATGGACTAGCATCCCATCCAGGGGGGAGTAGCAATACTGCTAGTCAGTTGATGCTGCAGAAACTGGGATAAGCTCTGGCCTAAACTACTCTCTAGTTGGTTTTCATGCAAGTCCTCTATCCAGGTCATTAGTTTTTTCAGGAGGGAGGGAAACTGGAGAACCCTGGATAAAAACCCTCAGTGCAATTGCAAGGCAAGAACCTACAACAAACTTAACCCAGACATGGCACCTGGCCAGAATTGAACCTGCGCCACACTGGTGGGAGACGAGCTCTCTCTTAACTATATGCCGAAGAAAATTAAGATCAATTTATTGTAAGGTTCTTTGTTGGAAGTTTTTTTTTTGAGGCCTGTATAGATAAGCATGTGGCAGAATTGATCAGAGCTGTTGATCAGGCCAGCTTTAATACCAATTAAACAGCTCTTTCTCAGGCATGTCATATGTGACTTCAAAACTGTCTGTTCACTAGCTCTCTCAGTCTACTCTAAAGAGTTGTCAAACTGAAAAGTTTTCTCCCTTCTTCCAGAGCTGTGAATAATGGAATATTAGACACCTATCAACTGAAATCTCTTGATGCATTGCTGGGTAGGTCTTTGAATTTCACTGAGTTTATAGACACTGAGTTTATAGAAATCTTTTCAGTCGCATACCATAAATTCTCTGTTTAGCCTCCCCCTCTCAAAATAAGTCCCCCTTTTTTGAAGCAAGGACTTATTAAGCCCTCTCTCTTTTTAAGCCTCCCCCTACCTATTACTCTGTGAATTTTTATTGGTCTCTGCAGCAAATTGCCCAAGATGACCCTATTTTTTACGACTTAAAATTGAGTTGAGTAACTGACGTCATCAACTGTCGGATAATTGCATACGTTACACATTTTTAAGAAAAACGGCATTTTAAATCTTTTGCGGAATTCTTTATGATATGTCTAAAATTGCAATGGGTGAAAATTTGATCATAGTAGCACTTTAAAGCTGATGAATTCTTCTTTCTAATTGATTGTTACATTACTAATGTGTTCTGTTTTTGATGCAATATTTTCTCACAGAGGCTCCTGTGGAGGAGATTGCAGTGATCAAGAAAGATGGAAAGCTTTATGTTGATGCTTTTGACGGCTCTGGAGAGAACGTTGTTACTCCTGAACAGCCATTTTCAGAGAGTGGAAGAGCACGTAAGTAAACTGCAACACTTGTCACATTAAACATAGATCCAGGTTCAGTTTGTTGCACCTTTTAATAACATGCTTTAAGGATCTTTCTATTGGTTTCTGAGAGAATAGGCTCTGAAGTTGACCAATAGGAAATTTTCGTTTCGCGTTACACAAAGAGGTGTCGCAGTAGGAAAATTTTGAATATTCTTAAAGGCTGTCACACTTTGGTAACCTATCAAGTGCTGATTGATATAGTCCAGTTTGTTTTGTTGTAAGAGATAGTGTGAAGACGGGTAATTCAGTGGAGTGATCATAGACGGTTTTCAAATTTGAAGGCTTATGCGCGCTAACCGAAGCTACAAATTTACAAGATTTTTGTATAGTTGGATTCTACATTTCATAACCTCTCCATAGATATATAGTTAGCCATGGTTTAACCGAAAATGATGCGCATACAAAACATTTTCTGAAAGGCACCCAAAAAAGGTTATCAGTAACCTTAACCTACAAATGTGTGGATGGGTTTATACAGTCACCTTATTTTACAATGTGTACATACATCTACATACATTTTGGTTTATCATTTCTTTTACCAGCTGACAACTTTGCTGTGCGAGAACCTTATGATCGCATTATTCGTTGTTTGGGTTTCAAGGTAAATGTGACTTTGATTTTATGAAAACAGAAAGACATAAATGCAGTACATACAGTCAATACAGTGAAATCCTTGGTTGATCTCTGAAAACCCTTGAGTTTATTACCTTCCTGATAACCCAGACCAAAGGTAGTTTTCCCCCCAAAGTTGAGCACTGTCCAATATCTCAAACTTACTGATCTTTTGAACCAATTTTATGTTTCCCTTAATATTTGCATTAATTATCAATGCGGCCAAATTATAGGAAAGTCTTTAATTAAGTACTTTCTGGTGTATGCAAAATTAGATTCAATGTTTTAGATGTGCTAATTCTTTTGTTTGTGCTTAGTTTGACTTCTCTATATTTGACAATACAACTAAACCAAGACCATCTAAAGGAAAACGTTCCAAAAAATATCCAGCTATTAAACCAAGCTATGAATCCACATCTATACCCAGGCTATATTTTGGTAAGTTGACGTGCATGTACATAACGTAATTCTCTCTTATCAAGTTCATATTGGTACATCCATGGGAGGTGTCAAAGAGACTGTAGCCCCCCTCCTCTCCTTTTTTGGAGGAGCATGCCCCTTCTCCTCCCCCCCAAGGGACTAATGCACCTTCAGAATTAAATGATAAGCATCTAATTCTCCCTATTGATGTCAATGTCGTCAAGAAGACAGGTGTAGAGGGTAACAAAGTTTATCAGCCAGGTTTATTGTCTTCTGAGTGACATTTAACACCATTAGTTCTGAGAACTAACATTAAAAAAACTTGTCAAGTACCAATAAAACTTAGAAGGATAAACAAGGGTTCAGTATAGTATTTTGAGTGGCTGGTGACTCCAGAGTTAATGCACCTCTCTAGATCTCTCCACTCAGCTCCTCTTTGAATTCTTCATCTTGGTCACCCCTCCCTCTCCCCCATTGGCTGCATGAATACGCTTTTGGATCTTTGATGCAAAAAAAAAATATTGACTTGGACACATGCTGTCTCTTTCTCTCATGGGTTTCAGTATAGAATGTAAAATTTTAACTGGACCCAAAGACAGAATGATATTTTCCATTAACTTTTATTAGTAAATCATTCGTTTGATTTTAACACTGGCCAATAGTATGGATGGTTTTATCCACAAGTGACAGTACACTGTAGCTGATTTGGTATCATTTGGCTGATGGAGTTTTCTTGTCTACTTTACAGCTGGTACAAATACTCACTCAGTTGACTTCCGCAAGTCTGCAGGAGGATTCATTCATGGTTATCGATACACTGGTACTTGAATATTTCTTGTTTTATTAAGTTGTAAATGAGCTATATCACTGATAGACGATATGCAATGGAGGTGTGGTTGATTTTCCAGAGCATGCATCAAGGATGCTACAAGAAAAGAAAGAAAAGTAGTGTGAGAGTGGGTTGAGTTGAGAGGCTGAGGGACACTTTAGGGATCTTGGTCAAAATGGTATCTGTTTTCCAGTGCTATGCTTGAAAATTCTAAAGAACTCTGTCCGCCGTGTTTTCAATCTTCCTCGTATTGTTTAGTTGCTCTTATCCCTTCCCTTTCCCCTGAATTATAACACTTCTCAAACTTATTGATAATAGTTGACATGGATTTTACGATTTTTTTTCTCCATTTACTCCTTAGATTTAGTTTCAATTGAGAAGATATATCAAATACTCGAAAGAGTGTTTCATCACATTTCATCAAAAATACTCTGCTGCACATCATTTTTTTTCAACCCCCTTCTCGATGTTTGGAAATGTGATGAAACAATCTCCTGTATTTGATGTAATTATTACATGAACTTTACTCAGTCAACCATTTGCATTTTTCCTACTGTCATTCTTCTTAATTAATTGATCTCCCAGGAATCAAATTGACTTTTCGATTTATTCTAAAGGCTTGCGCATCTGTGGGTTGTGATTGGTAGATTTCGATCCATTTTGTAATTGTTTCTGTTTTTCAAGTAATATATCAAACACAAGAGACAGTGTTTCATCAGGATATCCAAACACAGAGAAGAGAGTTGAACATACGACATGCAGCGGGGTATTTTTGACGAAATTCGAGGTCTTTGGATAGCATCTCGAGTGTTTGATACATCTTCTCAATCGAAACAAAAACTAAGGAGTAAACGGAAAACTAAAATCGTAAAAATCTATGCTAATTAAGACCGGGAATCCAAACCTCCTTCATGGTTATGATTTTCTTTATTTGAACTTGAAGAATTATTAATGAGCTTGAGAAGGTTTGTTGATTGTCATTGTAATTGATTGATAGCAGCGAAAAACAACGATCAGTTAGGTTATGAACTTTAGAGTCATGCTGTATTCATGTAATTTTCTTATTGTTTCTTTTGTACAGCACGTACCCTTCATCATGTATTGGAGTGGCGTAACCATAAAGTCACGTGGCCTCACATAACAGTTCCGATTGCAGAAGTTGTGAATGTGATAATCAAAAGAATAAATGAAGCCTCGGTTAGTTTTAAAATAACTACTGATTGTAACGCTAAGTTCATTAATGGTCAGTATTACTATAATAGTTTTGTGTTTGTATACAGTATATGCGCATGTATGCTTAATCAATCTAACCTTCTACACTAAATTTTCACGACTTCAAATTTTCGCATTTTCCGCAAAAAGTGATGCCGCTGAAAAAAGAAGGTGGATTGTTTAAAAAAGCAAATATTAAACCAACTCTCAACAGTCGTAGAAATTATGTGTCACAAAATATTGCTCTTCCAAAATCGCAAAATTACGTTGTTGTGAAAATTTTGTGAATGGAGCATGTATACCTGCCATTTGTTATGCGATTTTCACAATATATGATTTTTAATTTAGATTTGCAAATCTTATGGTTCTTTCAAATTACTCCAAGTGAGTGCTTGTTTAATATTTATGACTAACTTTATTCTCAAATCATAGGGAATTTATCAAATGTTTGATGTCCTTGGAGAAGTCATGATTTTACGTGAGTATAAATTTATAATTAAATGTTGAATTTATTTTCTGGTTTATGAAGTTTTTTTTGAAATCCAGCTTTTTAAATTCTCGATAATATCAAATTCTTAAAACAAAACAACATTTTAGGAAGTGCATTTTACTATATTCTGTAGTTTATTCCTGTTAAAAGTTCGCAAATTAACACAAAACTCTTGACTGTTGGCTTCAAGTATTCTTTAAATGTTTAAGAAATTAAGTATCATTGGAAGTTCATATGCAAGAGGATAATTAATGAATAATATATCAGCATTGAAACATTGACAAATTTCTCTGATGTGTTTTTCTTCAGGCGAAAATGGAAATGTGGAATATTTTGAAGAGTTTCCTATTAGACTGGTACATCAATTTGAAGGTAATATCTTTATATTTTAATAGTCTCCATACCATACCACTGGGCGTGAATTAAAGTTCTCACAGCTTAGGAGAAAAAAAACGCTAAGGTCAGAGCTACTTTTCCTAGAAAAAATAGGAAAGCAAATAAGAAGTACAATGGGAGGTTCTGTTTTCCCTATTTCTCTGCTCCCTGTATTAACTCGGCTTGGTCTTCAAGCAATTGGTTTGCAATCCATCAGTAGGCATCCTCAAAATTCTGTAGTTTAGTTGCGTCATTTTGTTTAATCATAGTCCATATCACAAGGTTGAAGCCTTTAAAAACACCACCTACATTACAAATATCAATTTGTTATGTTTGTAGAGTTCACTGGCCGTCCAGCAGGCCCCATGATTGTACTCAATATGGAATATGGCAAGGATTTCTCTGGAGCTGGGTGAGTGAGAGCACAGAGAAGATTCAAACAATAGAAACAACTGAAACTCCTCACAATGCATCTAGTGTGTTTTGCAGAACAGAAATGTGGTAAAGACCATCAAGTATTTATTTCACCCGAATTATTTTCAATCCCCAATGTAATACAGTGGAACTACGTTATAACGAACCCTTTTATAACGAAGTCCCCGATAAAAAAAATACACAGGTTCGTTATCATTCACGATAACGTAGAAGCATCAGTAAGGATATGTAAAATCCTTCAGTTCTCTCAAATAAACGAGTTTCTTTACTTGTCAAATGCTCCGTACCCGAGCTAAATTGCTTTGACAATGGCGCCGACAGGCCGCATTTCGCCGTTTTCGACTACTTAGAAACTTTTTAGTAAATTTCCCAAAAAAAACATTGTAAATCAGCAGAATTTACTGGTAAAATATCCAACTTTGAACTTTAAAAACCTTATCTCTGAAGTACTTATCCTGTTTTTTACGTTTGACCGCGGTGAAGGAAATGAGATGTTTTATGTTTCCGTGTGATTAGCTTCGAATCTTTCTTCTCTCATAATATTTTTGTTGTAATTTTTAGAAAGGACACATTTAAAGCAGATCGTGCTACAGGAGAACCATCAGAGGCTCACAAGTCAAACTTTTTGCATCCTGTGCTTTACTTCTACAAAGAACCTCCTACAGGTAACATCAGGAACTGCTTGCTTTCTCTTCAATAAGAGATAGCTTTTCTCAAGAGATAGCTTGTTCTCACTCAGTGAAGCGTTTTGATGTCGTATGGCTTCCTTTCCCTTTTCATCTCTTCCTTTGCTTCCCATCTCTTTCTTTCCCATATATCCCCTTTCCTTCCCGTCCCGTCCCCTCCCGTCTCGTCCTATCCTCTCCCCTCCCCTCGCATCCCAACTCTTTCAAAAAGCACACGTATATTTCACAATTTAATATTTAATGTTTATATTTTTTTAGCCTTGCCCAAGGAAACGAAAGAAGTTGTTCTTCCCAGACCAAATCGCCTTCACCACATCGTGGAAGATTTCTTAACACTATGGTATGCCCAAATACAAAATTACAGAAAGCAAAAGCCAACTTTTAAAGCTATTTTTATCGTTGCTGCTACTGCCTTCGTAACTGTTGTTGCCGTTTGTACTAAATTTTTCGTCTGTGTTGTCGTTTCCCCGCAGGACTGCACCAAGCTCACACATTCTTCCCTTGCGCCGATTTATTGAAAATGTTGTTGACAGTGATCTCCGTTCATTTTTTGCTTCATCCTGCTTTAAGGTGAGTTTGAGCATTCAACGCGGTGAAAACATTTCTTTAAATGTTAGCCCTGAGACCTCGGTGACACACCTGTCCTTGCTATAACAATAAAGGGAAACTGGACCTTAGTAATTCTTCCGCCAGAATAAGTGTTACTTTTTTTTAAGCAGAGTCAAATTTTGGAGCAGGAGATTACTTCCTTTTTTTGGTAGCCGATTAATTGGTTGACAGTGACAAAAAACTTGTCCGCTTTTCTGGACTAAGCAAAGGCGTAAAGCAAACCTCTTAGGGTACTAATAGTAAAAGGCCATGCATTCTACGGTTTATAGGAGCGCACTTAGAATGTCACACGAAAATTTGAAAAGACTAAGTTATTTGCGCTCGGCTTTGTATTTTCTTTGTAACCTCTCCTGAAGTACTGCAAACATCCTGCGTGATTTATTACTTGCTTACTTTATAAATATGTTACATAACCTAGAGCAATTATTTTCATTGTTTCTAGATTATGATGACAGAAGAATCTGTACCGATAAATTGCCGTAAACATTACACAGAAGGTAGGATATCTTCAGGACGAGATAATTTCATTCTCGATTTTGCTTAGACAGGTATACTTGCATATGAAGTTAACACTGCCCTTCAGAAATTATCCCTGAACCCTTTTGGTGTACTTAATGTTAATTGACGTTATCACGTTTGGTTAGTCTTTGAAGGATTTGACAGTAACTCTACATGCTGAGGAAAAATAAAATTTGTCGGACTTGTTTTTTTTTTTGCTATTTTCCAGGTCCAATGTTGCCAACTCCAAAGTTTGTTCAAGACATTTTACTGCAGAGCCAAAAAGAAGCAATTCAACTGTCTTCATGAATACCCACTGCGATCATCCTTCCAAGAGAACCACTGCATGGCAGTCGATTTTAGATTAAATTGTGTGTATTAAATACATTGAAAAATGCCAAACTTGAAGTAAAATTCCAGATTTTCCTGTTTTCGTTACCAAGGGAACGAACAATACGTCTACCTTAAACTCTAGAAATATATATAAGCAGAGAGGTTCAGTATTTATTTGACTATTACAGAACTTGCTTTGCTTTTTACTCGTTTAAATGATATTATAAGCAGGAGATCTCACTTTCGTTTCAAGATTACAGAGAAAATTTCGTATTTCATACGGTTTCTGTGTATGTTCAGTTTCGATTTTCCGTGATTTCACCAAAAAAGTATATTTTTTCCATCCGCACAATGGTATTGTAAATGAAGAGATAATTCAAGAGAATTGAAAAAAATTTTCAACTTCATAATGGTTTCTTCCACGATGGAAGCAATACATTGAAATCATAAATTATTTAACCGGTAAGTTTAAAACCTCTGGTTTACAATGTAGAAAGTAAGGGATACATAGTAAAGTAAAGTAATGTATTTAAGACTGAATGGAACTGGAAATGTGAATTAATATTTGATAAATGGTTTACACTTTTTGAAATACGAATTCGTCCAAAGAAGGTGACATTTTAATCCCCTTCACAGATGTTAATTAGAGCGTACACCCATTCCACACTAGTAGTGCGTATTGGAATGAATGAATGAATGCTATCGGAATTTGAAAGAGAAGCCTGATAGCCAGGGCCGACTTGTTCAAAGCATGATTAAGCTAATCCAGGATACGCGTGAACTTTGATTACAGTTTTATTACTTTTCAGTGAGGTTTTCTGTTTATCTTTTTTTTCCTCCAGTTGACGTCAAATTATCAAAATCTTCACAAAACGTAAGCAATAAAAGCACTTTTATTGCAATTGAACTCCCCGATTAACTTTTAATCCTGGTTTAGCGTTAATCGACTTTCAAACAACTCGGCTCAGAAGATTAGTCTCGTCAGCCAATAAAATACTGTCCAATAAATGTTCTGTATTTCTTGAAGCTTAATTCGGCTAATCCAGCCGTGCATAAAAATTAAATTGTAAGAGTATTTACACTTCCAAGAGCTCCAAACATAAGCAAACATATTCATACAATAATGCTAACTAAGAAAAGTATTCATACAGTTGACCAAGGAGTATAAATACTTTTACAATTTCAAACGAAATTCAAGAAATTAGCTGGAAGAAACCGGGCTTCTAGTTTTGAAGTACCATGTTGTAGATTATTTTTTGTTTCCACCACCAGCTAATAGATCACGTTTTGAAATTGTGTTCTTGGTTATTCCACATAAATAAAATGGTCACTTTTTTGTCACTCTTTCAAAGGACTTGTTTCAAGAGAAAAGATTTAAAAACGAAATAAAGTTCAGCAACTTATCATGCAGTGTCAGCTTATTGTTGTATTTGTGCTGATTAGACTTGTAAACAACAGAGAGTGCATTTAAACAAGAGTATGAAGCAGAAAAGCCTTGCGAATGCGGCCTTGTGTATTCTCGTGACGACCACTATTACAGGGCCCACGCAGCCAGATTGGACTCCTCTCCGACAGTGTCATGAGCTGCGTGTACGTCGTTTTTCCGATCGAAACTTCAAAAGTTTCGGTGGAATTTTTCAACATTGTGCAGTTGTGAAATTCAAGATGACGCCGAGAAGTGGTGGTGGTCAGAGAGGGAAACGCAATAACTCTGGAAGAAAGCGGATATCTAGCGATGTAAAAGGCGCCAAGGAGTGGAAGAGATGCCACAAACACATGTACCTAGATAGTAATATTTTCAAAGTGCAAAATCGTGCATGCGCAGCTCATGAAACTGTCCCTTTTACGCGAGCCGCCTACAGAGGGGGGAGTGGGGGCATGCTCCCCAGGGAAAAATTTAGATTTTAATTACTCTGAGATGCCGGGAAATCTGTTGAAATCGACAAACGAAGTGTTAAGAACCAGACCTATAGACTCGCTATCAAATCCTGTACTACAGCCATTGGCCTTTAAATAAACCACGAATCCAACAATTTTTGTTAAACATAAACGGTGTATATCAACCAGAATGGAAATTAACGACTTATTTCTGCTATTACCATCAGCAAAATTTCGTTAACGATGTCAACAAAACCAGGGGCAACAAATTAAAGTTTCTCTGTTCGTAATTCTTTCCGAACGGAGGAATGGGAAAAAGAATTTGACAATCACAAAGTTATGTGTCTTTTGTCTATGGACTTATCCAAAGCATTTGATAAGATCGAAATTAAAACTGGAGGTTATGGGGCTGCAAGCTATGTAACTTTTTTACCCCATCGTGTCTAAATAAAGGTTTTCATAGATTTGATTCATTGATTGTTGGACTCATTAAAGGGGCGGTGTCACGAGAAGTCTTGTAAGTTTTTGTGTAAGCTAAGCTAGAATTATAAAGGTGAACTCACTGATCAACAAAGTAACCTTTAAACGACAAAAAAGACAGAAAGTCACTCAACAAGATGTGAACAAACCATAAAATGTTTTTTAGTGATTTTCCTCCAAGTAACACTGGCAAACCTGAAAACGTCAGCCCAACGTTTTCAAATTTTAGACCACTTCTTTCCTACCCGTCCGTAGACAGACTAGTTTTGAACAACTTTTGTGACCAGTACAGTGCATTTTAGGAAGGATAGGCAACTATAAGTGGACTTTTCAATTAATTGCAACACCTTCGGCATTGGATTTTCAAGTAGCACTAAATCTTGGTGCAAATCGGGTGAGGCTAAGGGTAAGGCTCGACAGCAATTTCTCTACATAGCAAGATATAGAGGCTGGTATTCTGCAGGGTTCCATACTCGGACCTCTGCTATTCAACATATTGATGAACGATCTGGCTTACGTTGAAGAGCAAAGCATAGTTAATAGAGGGAAATGGTTAGGAAGCCCAGCAAACATCAAAGGAGCAAACAAAGGGGCCAAGATTAAGGTTGGAAGGTCCATGACTTTTGTTTTGCGCTCACACACTTTGTTTTGCGCTCATACATACATTGCATAATCGCAATGTTTCTATTGTTCCTATTGTATTTTGTCAGGTTTTGTGCAGGGTCAACCCCCAAAATAGGGAACAAAACCTACAACAAAGAACTTTGCCAGGCTTCATAACCATTTCTTAACTACTAAGTTGTTGCTAAGGAAGGTATCTAACCGCCATATTTTGGAAACTTGACCTGCTACGGATAAGCTTTTTTCGCAACTTTGTTCAATTGAAGAGTCCTTCAAGAGTTTCAAATCACGGCCATATTTGACAAGTGGCGTGGCCAGAATAGAAAAAAACCTAAAACTGAAAGTTAAAATTGGTGCCAATAGATAAAGAATGTCCACATGCTTAATGCTTCGTATGGGTTTTACAAAATTTGCATTATTGTAAAAGTTATGACATAATAAACACCCGTATTTTCAGACTTTCTTCAGTAGCACTTTTTTCTTTCTTGTAAACGGTAATCCCATACGTAGGATTATAAAGAAGGCTATGTTATCTCCGATTCTTTAAAAAATTCAGAACTTTTCCTTTTTTCCTCCAAGTTTTAGGGATTTTAAATTCTAACGCGCGGTTTAGGACTGGCACTAGTTATGCAGGCACAATGTCAATATTTCAAGCAGGTATTTCCTGCCCCACAAAATTTACCATTAAGCGTTACAAAACGGTCCAAAATGGCTTGCCACTAAAACTGGTCTTCAGGAATTCCCTAGCAACTGCTCTAGATCTGTAGTTAAGAAGGATCCCCCTTAACTATGAGCAAAGTAAACTATCTACTTATGCCGATGATACACAGATACGCAAAAGTTCAGGACACAATCAACACTGATCTATGTGGTGCGGGATGCGGTGTTGACAAGTGGTATACCGTCATTGGAACCAAAAGAAACCATTCCAAGTACCAAGTGCATATTGACTAAAAATGTAGCAAAACAACAGATCAAACAGGTTTTACCAAATTGGCTTTAATCTTAGCTTGGAAAAATATCTTAAGTTAACAAATTACATTGCAAAGGCCTATCTATTACTTTACAGTACAAAGTATGTACTGCATGATGTATCAGTCATTTACTACAAGATATATTGTCCAAGATGAATTTCCTTAACATTTAATTTACCAATTTAATAGCGCACATAAGTACTTATATTCTAGTTTTGTCCCTGTTAATACCCCCAGGGACTATTATCCCCAGTGGGTCCCCTCTGGGGATATGACATTTACTGTCTGACATTACAATGTCTAGCATAATTCAGAAATATTTATTCATCAGCCGAAGGGTTGCATTTTTTAGATTTTACAAGGTATTTAACTTTGAAAAAGCATTTCAAGAAGCTACAAATGATCATGACCTATATCCCCTCATGCACATAAAAAACTCACATGGGTGATTAATTGTCAATTATCTAAATTGTACATTACTTCCTTTAAAGACCTTTAAAGCATTTGCAAAAATTCAAATATACCAATATTTAAATACACAAGTTGTAATATTACTCAGCTAAGCGTGTTCCTACAACAAGAAAGTTTAAAACTATTCTAGAAATATAGTATCGTGTATTATGTCATGTATTAAGATCACTACATACATTAATTACATGTGCAGCTGTTTTGGTAGATATCATAATGCAATGAATCAAATTACACCTCAATTAGAAAGCTAGTTCCAAAACATCTGTCGTAAATAAAATATTGGCAAACTATCAATAAATAAAGAAGAATGATTTGAAAATACTACTAAGTTTTTATGATTAGGCCACAACACAAAAAAGGCTACGTTTGTTGTGCACCAACTAAGATGTACATCTTAACCATTCTAGGAAGGCCTCATCTTACTTACATGTATAGATAATATACTTCTTTAAAGCAGCTTATTACATTCTCAGAGAGCACAAAAGGGGACAAGTTCCTGGAAAATAAAGCCAGGATGAGCCGTGGTAAAATCACCTGATAGATACATAAGGCTGGAACAAATTGGAACTTGTAGTTCACAAGAGGAAGAAACAATCATCACACTTTTAATCAGCTTTCACTGGCATCTGTCATGGATGAAAGACAAAATCGTGTCCAGAGACAAGATTTTTAAATGAAAATTGAAGGGAATCCATGTAGTTTACGAAAGTGTGGTTCCAAAAAATATCCATACCTCCCCCAAGGATGGTTCTTTGGTTTGGACAATCCCACCCCCTTGGAATTTCCAGTTTAGCTTCATACTTTCTTTTAAAAATTTGGGCTATTGAGACCTCCCTCCCCTTCGGAATTTCCAATGACCATCCTTGGGGTGGGTATGGATATTTTCTGGAACTGCACGATACAACACTGGTGCCACTTGTTTGAATTGTATTAAATTGTACAATATCTACTTATAAAAGTTTAATAATAGCATCATTACAACTTTTGAAAGTACCAGTAATGTACTTTCAACTGAAAATACATAATTTTCTATTGATTAGCGACATCCTTAAGAACCTCTTGCAATATACCCTCACTAAATAAGCAACAGAAAGATGCCACTAGCTCTTTACTTTAGTCCACATTCTGATGGTATAATAATAATTATTATTATTATTTCCATTAATTATAATTATTAATGAGACTAATAAATAATTATTCTCATGTTAACTAGTAAGAGGTTCTTAAACCATTTGTTCCAGTTGACCCGCAGCTATCCTTAGTCCTTGTTATTGTCAAGAACAGCAGCCTGGTTTTTCTCTTTGTGACTCAACATACTGTTCAATGTTGAACTTTGGTTCTGTTGGCTTCTTGAGGTTTCTGTGTTTTATGTCCCTTAAAAAAAATATAATAAAACATCATGGAAAAAGTTGTTGTTCATCATGCGTGGTAGGATAAAATAACCAATATGTAAATATATACCGGTACATACCACATCACAGGAAAATGTTTACAGGAATCGTACTCTTTTTCAGAAACAATTTTCCAAGACTCAGATTGATTTTTTCAGGACTCCAAAATTCACATTAACCCTTTCACTCTGAAGATTTCAATATGATTTCTCGTTACTATCGCCACAAATTTTTTATAATAAAAATTACATCTGACAATTCTAGTGTTCAATCAAACAACATCTCTTAGGTGATTTCCAGACCTTTCCAGGACTGGTAGTGCAACACTTTGCCACTGGAAAGTGCCACAATAAAATTCCACGACTATCCATATTTTCCAAGACCCATACGAACCCTGTGTTTAAAGTTTATATGACAGTTTTTTTATCTGCTTGATTGAATCTACACATGTGGGATGCTGATCTGAACATTGGGGAGAAAAATTTAAAATCGTTGTTTTCACTGCATTTAAGCAGTACACGAAATTTCACTTCCAGTTGTGTCAGAAACCATGCAAGAAAGGGACCTGGGTCTAGACAAGCTCAACAAAATAAGAAAGTCGTTACAAGAAACAAACAAATTAACTAAGGAATGTTGCTGCTGTTTTTTCTGGTTATCTGGCAACCCAACTAAGTAAATTCCCTGATCAGTTGTTTGTTTCTTGTGACCACATTATTCTTGTTTTGATGTCTGGCTCATCTAGCCCCAGGTCCTTCCTCATGCAGTTTTTGACCAGCCTGCAGTGAAACCAAAAACAATTTCCATTTTTTTTTTGTGATCAAATCAGCATCCCATGTAGATTTGCTAAACCAAATAAAAAAAAACCATCTGTCATATACACGTTAGGTGTGGCGAGTTATCAAATTACAAAACACAAGGAAATGTTTAAGTAAACCAAGTAATCATACACCAACATCAAAGATTCGTCATGGAAAATATTAATTTATTTCCTAATTTTGGCTGCATGGGTTGTCTGTTGTTTCTGCCTCAGGCAGTGTGGCACTTAATTTTACTAAAAAGTGGTTGCCTAGTAAAATTTCTGGCTGTCTCAGACAACTGGATAACAACTAATTTTGAGCACAGAATTATAACGTTGTGTTACCTGGCAACAGCCATGAATGCTAAATCAACATTTAGCCCGCTCCTTGCACTTGTTTCCATGAACGCTACATTATGATCCTACAAAAACAGCAAAGATTTAAGAACGTTTTTAAGAGTTAATAAGAAATTTTTACACAATATAGAGTGAATATTAAATTATTAGGACTTAATACCATTATTATATTGTTACCTAATTCCGAATATTATTAACCTATTTTTTTAACTTAAGCATTTAAATAAATACATTATTTTATTCATTAATGTAATTTTAACAAAGAAGAGTCACCTAGTGGATCTGTTAAATAAACCATTATAATTATTATTATTATTATTTATTATTTTTATTAAAACAGCAATTATAAAGAAGTTTAAGAGAGAGTTATTAAAGAGGAACAAGGTTGAACTTGTTATTCACAAGAAAAAACTTAGTCTGCCTACTACATTACACATGAGCAATAATTAATCTAGGATCATATTCTGATGAACAACATCAATACTCTACTTGACAAATCCTTGTTAAAATGGAGGAAATAAGGGCACCAAAGAAAGCTTCTGAGCTCTGAGTGTAAGATCCACTGACTATTTAACAATTATTCACCAAAGTGGAGGTAAATATCCATTACTTTCACCAACACTGAGGTGAAATATTGTTTTAGTAAATACCACACACGTTGAATAACTAGCAGACCAAAACATTACTATGGTACCCAAAGCGATGCGCGAAGCCATTTTGTTTCTCTTGGGCTGCTCGGAGGTGAATAGTAGTTTGCTAATCACCTCCGAGTTAACCAATCAGCGCGCGCGAAAAGCACTATTCACTTGTGTGGTATATACTAAGAAATATTATTTTTTACAGTGTCGCTAAAGTAACAAAGTTACAGTATAAGGTTATTTTACAATATTGAGAAAACCAACCTTTGCAAGCTTTTCCCCTTGTTCCCTTGTAACAACTCTCTCTTTGGTCAAATCAGCCTAAAACACAGGAAATAGTGTGTCATACATGTAAACCAAATAAACAAACAAAAATAAATATTTTATTGAAAAATGAATGATGGAATAAAATAATGAAGGAACAACTGATCAAATTATGGACAAACAAATGAATGAACATGGAACAAATAAACAGCAAATGAACAAATCAACAGATGGATGGACCTACGAATGGACGGGCAAACGTATGAACAAACAAACATATTAAACAAAGGAAGGAGTACAGAATCAACAAACAAAAGAAATGAAGGAATAAGTTAAATAACAAATAATGAATTAACAAATGAGAATAGAAACAGAAAACTTGGAAACACTGAGAAACAGTAAGAAGAAGCAGCATTTTTATTTCATACTTTTTACCTTGTTTCCTAACAGCATTATTATTACATCTGATGATGCATACTCATAGATCTCAGCCAACCAAGCCTAACAAAAAGACAACATTTTTACTAAGTTTTTCTACTTTCACCAACTTATAGATAGTGATGCTATTATTTTCTTTCAAGGAAAAAAAGCATTGCCTGAATTGAGCGAGCTCAAACCTCCCAAGATCCCACATCAGTAGTGTAATTAGTGTTCATTTTGTAATCGTAAGTAGTGTACAGTTTGTAATCATATTGTAAGTATTGTATTCTTTATTGCATAACAATAAAAACAAGAAGTTGCTAGCAACTTAAAAAAAAAAGATCCCACATCAATGTGAACAGCCCAAATCACTACTTACATTATATATACCTCTCATAACACACTACTACACTAACAAATATGTGAACATTATAAGGGAGTGAGTACATATCATAATGGGTTCATAACTTCAGAAACAGGAAGTTAGACATGTAAATGTACCCATATTAAATAAAAGCTATAATTCGTGAATAAAGGAAAATGTTTTCATTACAACAAAGAGGAGGTATCTTACCCTTATATTTTCAAAGGAACTTTCACTGGTGACATCATAAAGCAACAGTAGAGCTAGAATTGTGTCAATTTTCAATATTAGCAGACTGAGTATAGTTCTAGAAGTAACATATCAAACACGAGGATGAGAGTTTCATCACATTTCCAAACACCAAGAAGAGAGTTGAAAATACGACGCTGGCACTGACAGATCACAATATTTTGCTCAACCTTGTTCAATAATTGCTAAATATTTTGCTAAACAAGAACAAGAGTCTCTTATATTTAGCCCATATACCATGGACCACAAATATGGGAGACCTTTTCTCAAAGCTTTTAAACATCAAAGTAATTCTGTCGGCACTCAAAATATTATTAGTGTATTCTATTCATTTTAACAATTTTCCTGGGATGAAAACCAAATGTGCGAATGTAAATCACAAAGTTTAACTGAGGAATATCATCTGATATTCCACAGTTTTGGCTGCATCATGTGGCGTATTTAGACCAATCGTGCACAAAAAACATTTGATGGATTATAAGGATTGATATAAATTAAAATAATGTAAACAAATTATGTTACTTACCCTGTGAATCCCTGTAATAAGCATGAGTTATGCTGCGGAATCTCTCTTGTCCAGCAGTGTCCCAAATCTTAAATCAGTTAAAAGCAATGTACAACAGATCATCAAGTAAACGTCTGAGTTAACCACTCAGTCAGCTGTCTACAATAAACTAAATAAAATAGCTAATCAACTGTATGCATTATGAGCTTTTCCTACAGAAGGAATCAAACAGAAACAATCCCCATTCAGTTCACTCCTATCTCCAACACCACCAATCCCCATGTATCTTTTGATGAATACATGTCACTATGAAACAAGCAATCTGAATGGGTGGAAGCTTCAAACAGCTACAGTGTACTTGCAGCCAAATTTATTTCATACAGCACATATGAATAAATGTAATTTTGTACTCGAGAACTGTACATATTTTCATGTTGTATTGGGATCAGAATTATCACTAAAAACACATTGAACAAATATTGCAGCAAATCCACTACTAATTGTATTATTAGTGAGCAAAATAAAATGGTGTTGGTTTGCTGTGAGAATGCCACGACCAACTGAAGAAAGTAATATTAGCCAAAACAGGGAGTTCTGTGGAGGGTCACAGAAACTTGGGAGGTCTGTGCATGTAATACGTCACAAATATGTTAATCATATATTAAGATACATTATTAACACACACAGTAATTTAAAATGAATGAAATGATCCTCACAGTGTAAAAGCAATTTAAGCAATTGCATTTTTTAAATTTATTACAAAGTTTTTTTTTAATTATTGATCTTTTGTGCATACATCTACACAGTAAATAAATGCAACTCTTCCAGGTTCCAAAAGATTAATATTAAGATGATTTCCGCTAAAAGTTTGAGCAACAAGTGCAAAAATTATTTACCAAAAATCTATTCAAAGAACAGTAACGTTTTGTACAGCATGAGAAACATCTCACTGTAATTCATTTCTATAAGTGACCCCAGCAGTTAAATTCTAAAGCATTCTCGAGAAAGTTAAGGTCAAACCTTGTAAAAATGCTTTACATGCATGCCATTTTCTTTTTGAACTAATGTAAAATGGCCGTTTTAACTAAACTATGGATAACCTCAAATTTACTTTCCTCTCGGGGGTCAGCTAGAGGGCTAAACTTTCAATACCTTCTTCTTAACTGTGTAGTGAAAAACACGGCCGAGGGTTGATTAGAGTCGAACTGTTGTTGATGCTTGGGCCAACTCTTGGCTTATCGAAGCACACTCACGGAGGGAAACACACTCTACTGCTGTACAATCAACTAAATCTACTTTATTGCTTGAATCAACGTTCTTATATACATGATGGTAGCTAACTAATACGTGATGGAAAATACAGAAGATACAAGGAGTTTCCTTTGGGATAAACAACTTAATTACGACATAACCACAATTTCACAGATACGAGTGATTACTTACGTAAATCCTGCGGAACAAGGCGTTTAACTGAGCAGAATCCTACACAAAACTTGTTGCTAGAAGGAACTAGCCTTCCCACATGTTATAAGACGGAAAACACGAACTATATTCTATGACACGTACTCAAATAGTTCCACGCTTACAAAAACAAAGGGTCATACAAAGATCATATTATCGGTTATTATTGTGTAATCAATGTTGTTCTAAAATTATATGTCACGCTTTGTCATGCTCTTTTAGACTTTACTACAACTGTATTCAAACTGCTAACATGGTACAATTTTTCTAAGTGTCTTTTATTTTTGCCTTTATTGCTCGATTGTTCAGTGGAAACCATCTTAATAATTTTATAATTTATAACAGAATTGCAGGTATTATGATACTGAAACAGGTGGCTGAGAGTAAGTTGACAATACATTCTCAGAATTGACAGACTTACAATTTTATCATGCTTTGTAATATCTAAGGGGTCTATATGTCTGTTGTCATTTTTCTGTTAAACTATGGTGACCAAGAGACGATGATTATAATGTCGTTAATACATTGTGTTCACTTGACAGCAGGTGCCAGTCTGAAAGAAATAACCTGGTTGCTAGTTATCACTTTCTACTAAAACAGCTGCTTATATTACGGGATTGTTAGTGACTGGCAACTGATCCCAGGGTGGGGGGGAGGGGAATTCATGCATCAATAGCACTTCTAAGTCCTTGCTTTGTGTGTAGTTGAAACTACCCAAGAGATCAAGTGTTTGACAAAAGTTCAGGCCAGTATCAAGCCTAATTGAAAGCGTGTTGAAATAGATGTAACCATTTTCGTCCAGTGGACTGGTTGTTAATCAGGGACGGCGGAGCCGGGGGGGCTGGGGGGGCTTTAGCCTCCCCACTTTTGAGCCAAAACAAACATTCATAAATTAAAAATGACAACATAATAAAACAAGAAAAATAAAAGAAAAAACAAAAAAAAAGAAACAAAAAACAAAACAAACTTATTAAAGCATTTCCCCAGCAGGGCAGGCTACACATGTCAAGCTTTTATCAAGTTAAAAAATCTCGGCAATATTGGATGTGAGAACTGAAAATACAGGTGTTATACTTGATTTAGATTTATTTTTTTGACGAAATATCTCGTGAAGAATGCTGAAAAGAGCATTTGCGAGACTTTGGCGCTCGCTTCTGTGAACATCACCTTAAAAATTCTATTTTTTTAGCCCCCCACTTCAAATTACACTCCGCCGTCCCTGTTAATGCCAACCGCCAAGCTTTCATAACATGCGGTTACTTTGATTTGAAAAATTGAAACAAATCTCTCAGCTGAAGAACGAATAAAGGAGAACTACAAGAAAGGACTAACTGATAAGGATTTCAATTTCACACAGACACACGCTCGTTAAAAGTCCTGCTAGTAATTTGCAGGCGAAATTCTCAAGGTCGCCTCTCAAGGTCACTTTCAGGATTTGGACGTGCACTGCGATTGGTCTACATAAATAGCTGCTCATTTGAGCAGACTTTCACAGGGAAGAAAGATTGTGTGACGAGAAAAAAGAATGTCTGCATAGGAGGCTACACTAAATACTGTAACCTTTTTTTCCCAGAATTCCCTCAACCTGCAAGAATTTTCTTACCCCCAAATTCCAATAATGTGCAACTCCATTCTAGTAACTGTATTGAAAAATAATGTAACCCCACTATAGTCAATCCAGTCGTGAAAATGCGACCCAATCCAGCTGCACATCCCCAGTAGACCAGTACTAGGAAGTATCCCCCCCCCCCCGGCAACTGATAACCAACTGTCTACGGAAATTGTTTACTATGAAGAAAAGTTTCATTTCACGTATCATGAGTAATGAAAGTTTTGTTATTACTACTCAAAAAATGTTTTTCAAAAAACATTTTTAATAGTGCCTTAATTTGATGTTTCTATTTGATAAGAGCCCTTCAAAATTCTGGAAAGGGGGATGAAGACTCTACAGAATTTTTTGCGGGGGTGTGGACATGTAAACTAAACGCTGGTGGGTAACCCTGTGATGGACAAACATCCAATCCAGGGAGAGTAGAAATACTCCTAGCTTATGCTACAGAAGTTTACCACACAGGCCACACTACATATGAACAATAACCCCCTCCTATTAGGACCCTGTCTAATTAAGATCCCTGGGGCTCAGAATGTTATTGTCATTATTAATTTTAATGGCTGTACAGTTCTCGTCAACGTTGTAATGAACCAAATTTTTTTCATACTTTTTCAGTTAAACAACTTCTCTTTTATCGTAAAATTATGCGCAAGCTTGAGTGGTCAAATAAATATGACAAATTTAAACCTTGTATTGATTGTTAATTTTACAGCTTGCAGACAGCTGTCTTAATTGGATGGCGATGACAACAGAGAATTAACAACTTTTATCAATATTCTTCTGTTTTTTATCCCATTTATGCTATATTTTGATGAAAAATATCATTATGACAAAGGGGCGGAAAAATAAACAACATAAAATTTTCAGCATTCTATCAGAATTAATCAACAAATGTGAGTTAAAATTAAAAAATTACTCAAGCTAGCTTGTGTTGCTATACATACACGACACCTTTACCTGCAGTTTTACTTTTGTGCCATCGACTTCCACAATTTTATTCTACAAGAAGAGAAAAACAGAGCTGATCTCAAATACGACGACATAAAATCGCTGCATGCCACGAGCGAAAATACAGAATGTGGTAGAATTCGTAATGTAAATATCCAGCTGCGTTTAAATACGAGGAAAACTGTTCCGTTTTGAAAGTTTAATTTTTCGTCTTACCTTGTAATCGATTCCTACGGTAGAAATAAAAGAGCCGGACAAAAAAGCCCCATCTTTGAACCTTACAAGCACACATGTTTTCCCCACACCGGAATCTCCAAGCAACATAACCTGCAAGAAAAAATAACAAGTTTTAAAATGCGACTCAGGTTAATAAGCTGTCGGCGAGACTGTGCGTGCATTAAAACACAAGCACTAGATATTATACCGCTTTTAAAATAGCAGAGTCATTTTATTCTCAGAATGGAAAGTTTCCCAACATCACTAATTCTCAAAATTTTGCAACGGCTACAAAACAATCAGCTGGTCAAACATACAACAAGCCATTTAGGATATTTTCGAGCGACGGAACCACAGAACCGAACGCAAGTTTTAAAATGCGCGTGGCAACAAATACCGATTAAAGTCATAAAGTCTACGGAAAATAAACTAAATGAATGAAAATATTACCGCCAGAGAACGAAACAATAAACCATTCTCATTTGTCTTAAGAATTGTGGTTTGTAGATCGATCAAGCAAAACGTTATACGTACCTTGCAAGCCACGTCAAAACTGTCGCTCGCCGGGCGTTTTGGCCCATTTTGTAGGTAGGACATGGCGATTGATGTCACAGATCAACTCCAAATTGGAGTTCCGGTATTACCGGTGATATTTCTCTACTCGTTGCAAGCATATATATAAACACACTCGAGGTTATTCTTGCTCTTGGGTAAATTACAGCATTTTGATCGCCAAGGGGTTCACATACATTTGCATAGTAAGTGACGTCATCACATCCTTCCCGCGCAAATGTGGGCGGGTCGGCTGGCGCTGGCGGGGGATTTTGGAAATATTTTGGGCTCGTCACACAATCTCGTAAGGAAAGAAAGATTGCGTGACAAACCCCAAGAACGTCTACATCTGCAAAGCAAATGAAATTTAAAAATGGTCGTTGAATTCCTTTTTTTGTCCTTTTCTCTCTTTTAGTTGACCGTGACCAAGGAAACGTGTAAACATTGGTGTTTCGATGAAGAAGCAGAATCAACGATTTTCCGGCCGAGACAAGCGTCGACAATCAACGTGATCTACAAAACCACGCAAACCTTCCTGAGCATTCTCTATCATCCATTGTTCTAATACCATTAGAATTACAAGATAATCTCGATTTTAAACCGTCTCGGTATTTCTTCAATAAACACTGGAGGTAATTCGCTGAAAACACTACATGGACTGCAAGTATTATATATGTTATGGCGTTTTCCTGTCGTAACTAGCTCCTACTTCTGCTACATTTCTAGAAAATACTCATATCTACCTTCTTAGATTTTTGCGGCCGTGTAGGACCTCTTGTTTTCTACAAACGAATTGTCAACCAAACGTTTCCCAGTTTACTATCGCTTCAGTTGGAAACGAAGGCGAACAACAGTGGCAGTTACCAAAATGCGAATTTCTTGTCACCCTTCACCGGAAAATACCAAAGTTCTTAATGCAAACAGACATTTATTCGCCTTGATCAGTTTAGCACGTACATGTTCGCTGTATTTACAATTCTCCTGAAACGTGCGGAATGTTGTTAACTAGCGCAATGTCCTGACTAAATCCTTTCTTGCGAAAAATAAGTTCCTTACATTTCGACAGATTACATATTATGCTTTTATCCTTAGAACAAATTAAAAGCTGGTCCACCAAATCCGTGGAAAAGTGGCCATTACTACGAACAGGACGCTTTGGTCACCTGTGAAGCGGGGACCAGAGACTGAAGACGGCCGAAATTCTGAGTAGCTATCCGCAGGTAGAAGACTATCGGCGAAAAGTCAACAATCACACGCGGATTTGCAATAGTTTCTACTGAACTGAGAACATCAGACTCGATCAGACGTCCGGGCTCGTCCTCTTCAGCCGCATCCACGTGAGCAAATTTTATGTGACAATTTTTCGGCTCCACCATGCAGTATAGGGGGTCAGTATATGCCAAATTTTCTGTGATGAGTCATTCACATGAACAAGTCTTCGCATGTGAAAATGTTTATTTTTCAGCAAACGCATTTGTCACATAAAATTCGGGAACAAATTTCCCCATGTACACGAGCAAATAAAAATTGTCACAGAAAACTTGTCACATTGAGCGATACGAGTATAAAGTTGCATAGGCGTACGGGCACATTCGGACTTGGGGGGGGGGGGGGGGGGGTGGCGGTGATCTTCTTGCCCGAAAAAATTAAGCAATGCCCAAATGTGTAAGCACTAAAATTTCAAGAAAAAGAAAAACGTTTGAAATTGTCACGTCTACTGAAACTGTTATAATTCCAAAAACAGTTATTTTGAAATCTCACATACTCTATGACCTCTATTGACAATTTTACTCAATCTTATTGAAATCAGAAACTTGTTAAAAGAAAAAGGTTTTTTTTTTCTAAGGCGTTGTCCGAAAATATTTATAATCTTTCAATGCTAGTCTGTTGGCAATGACTTGAGTGCCATAAAAGCGCTCAATACACACGATAGCCTGTTTTCGTGCAATGTTTCAACGACTTCTGCAGCTGTTTTTATCGATATCTCCACATGTGCGGTCTTAAATTGACTGAACCGCAGGCGTTGGCCTGCCAGGAGTAGCTCCATGTCGAGTTTATAGTACCTGGCAACCAGGTCAAAGCTGTCACTGGTGGGCGAATCATTTAGGGTGATGTCGCCTAATGCACAAAGAACATCTTGGTCATTTCGATTGAGCTGAATCACAATTTCGGCCAGTACCTTATCCAGGGAGGTGTAAAAGGTGTTGACACGATGGTGATCCTCTGGTTTCGATGGCGGAGGAGCACCAGTTTGTAAGCGCATTGAGGGTTGTCGTCGTGGCACACGAGCAAAATGAAAAATCGTATTCAGCAGTCCACGGTTTCATCTTAACACTGATACATTCACACAGTTTCTACGCTGAGGCGAAACTCCCCTTATTTCGGCAGCTTCGTAGAGTCGCCAAAGTCAAATTGGCGTTCCGCCTCGCAGTGATAAGATTCACAGTCACAGGCTGCTCGTATTCAATAAGATAATCTTCAAAACACACAGACCGAGGAAGAACAGATTCCAGCAGTGATGACAAGTTGTTACTGGCATCAGTCGGATAAAAAAAAAATTGGAAAGAGGATCGAGAAAGCATTCAAATTCGACTGTTTGGTCGTGTTATAGAAGCCGGACTCTATTTACCCCAAGTGCTTTTGCCCGAATCATGAGCATTTTGCCCGAAAAATTTCCCATAACTGGGGGGGCTGCTGCCCCACCCCCAGCCCATACGACGCCTTTCAACATTGAGGGGACAGGGGGTGGGGGCAGGGTCTTGATAAAAGGAGTAGGGAAGAAGCACGAAAGAAGGCAGGAAACAGAACAAATTACCTTTTTACAACATTGCACCATATTTTGCAAAAGAAAAACAAAAAGCAGGTTTGAACACTGTGAATGGGGTGTGTCCTGGGAGTACAAAGATCTGGGATGCAGGAAGTTCTAAACCCCTGTTCTGGATAAACAGCATTTATATCATTGAGAGAAGAGGGAAGAATTTGAATACTGATCACAACATATATTTTTTTGCATTTTATTGTTTTCTGTTGTTAACTTTTTGTGATTTTTATGCAAATTGAATGATCCACCCTCTAGCATGACAGTCAATTAAGATAACAAGATGCTGTCTTGCAAGTTCTGTTGTCATGTCATCCAAAAACCTATCCCGCACGAGGTCCATTAAATTAGTGAATGTCCTTGGAAAGTGGGCCTCTAGCCGTCTTCCCATCTTTAACAACCAAGTACTTATCACCTCACTAATCTCAGCTGTTTCCCCAGAAGAGGAAGGTTTTAAAAGGTAGAAGGATGCCATCAAGATGTGAGATTCCAATTGGAGGAGTAACAGTTTACTCCAACTGACTGTCAGAATTTGGAAGTAGAAAGTACAAAGAAAGTTATAGATGTTGACAGCTTCTCTGTGAGAACCAAATTCCTGGCGTCTTTTTTTGAGCTTGTTTGTGAGAGCTGAGAAGAGGTAATCCCTGGCAAAGTCATTTCCATCCTCTGGTCCAGTAAAGTAACAACTCTGAATTTCATCACACAACTTTTTTTGTACTCTGTCATTATTCGAGCTCTTGCAAACATCCAGGATGATATTATCGATCTCAAAAACAACAACATCTAGAACACCAGTTGCTTCTGTTTTTGTAGCTGATGCCATTGTTCCTGTTGTTTATTTTATTTGTTCTCTCAAAGGGCAGTTAGCCAATGCGGAACCTTGGGAGGGATACTAACTGACTAGTATCTTCCTAGCCTGCATAGCTCGTGGTTTTGTTACCCCAACAAAATTGCCAGCTACATATGCAGGCAAGTATCTTTCTATCACCTGCAATGAGTTAAATAGCAAAGAAAAATCATGGCTCATGTATAGCCATAGTTTCTACCACTTATTACACTTTCTGATAAGTGACATTTTGTTGCTGTCATGCTATCATGTTTCCTTAAGCTGCCTTACTATGACAGAATGACTGCCCACAACCACTCACAGCCAGTATTGGAAATCATGGATACTCTAACTGGAATAGCCGAAAAGGTTTTGAGTGGCCCTGCTTAAAGTTGTCCCAATGCAATATTTAAGTCACTGAGAAGGATGAGCTGCCTCCTATTCTAGGGAAAGGGTTGCAAGACTCCAGCACACTCCTACAAAAAATTCTGATGCAAAGATTAACACCAATACCACCCCTCTCATTGCCCACCCACCCCCCATCAAGTCAACTGAACAACATCGATTCCCACAAGGGGAGTGGCTGAGATTATGATATCTGGGATTTTCTTAAAAATTGGGATGAACAGCTGAGGGGAAGGAGGGGGGATTAAAATCCAACAGCACACTGGAAATACCCTGCAACAAATATATTGTCACTCAATAAAAGCTTGAAGATGCAAATAAAGTTTTCGCTGTATGACCTGTATTCTTAACTCAATGTGTTTATATTTCCGACGTTGTCAATGGCTCATGTGTTCTCAGTGTTTTCTTCATGAACAATAAGGTTCGAATGAGGTGATCCATGGACCATGGAAAGCCCTCCATGGTGTAGTCTCCTTCGATGGCGTGACGAGCCCAAACAACTGCTGCGAAGGAGACTATCCATTGTGCGACTTCGTGTGGCTGTAAAAAATAAAGCTTAAAAGCCTCACATTGAACTAAATTCCTACTTTCTAGATTCAACTTACCTATTGAGCCTGAAGTCGGGGAAAGACTCAACGAAGGCAAATGTCAGACTACACACAAAACATGCAACTTCAAAAATAAAACTGTCTACTCAGTAGTTCCTAGGCCACTGCTTCGGCCAAAGCCAACCGTCCCGTTTGTGACGTCAGGAGCGCGCGAGCAGATCCGAAGAAGGGCGGGGGCCGCGGGACGCTGTAAATATACCAGTTTTAATCCACAACTATTCCCTACTCCACTGTCTATTCTATACTGTTCCATGGATTCATCGAGAAGGGCAGCGTGCTCGTACCGGGCGCTCATTTCTCTCTCGCCCCCTCCCTTCGCCGTGGCCCGTATAAAAAGAAAACTCATCGGGAGTTACTGAACATGGAGCGAAGCGAAATGAACCCGAATGAGCCGGAGTTGATCGAAATGAGACCGGAACAGACCGGAATGAGACCGGAATGGAGTAGAATGGACCGAAAAGAGACCAGAACAACGGATCGGAATGGAATCGACAGGGATGAGACCAAGAGAAAATTGATGAGACGGAATGAGACTGAATGAGACCAGAATGGATATGATCAGAATAGAACCTAATGAGACTCGCATATGCAGCAAATGTTCTTTTATACATGTATGCTAAATAAAACTAAGGGATTTAAAAAAAACAAATCTGCGTTTGCGTGTTTTTAAATTCTTTGTACAGGTCGAGAGGGATTAAGTCGCTTTGCGAGAATGTTGTTTGGCACCAAAACATACATCAAAGAGTTCTACTAGTAAGAGTATTTATTACTTTTTCAACGTTTTCTTTTTTGTTTTTCAAAATAGATCGGGCATATCGTCTTCCAAAAAATTATCGATGCCTTCTTTGACAGACGACATAAACCTTGCGCGTGAATGGAGTTTCAAAAACTTGTTGATACGAAGAATAAGAGGTTGAATTATTTGACTTATTTAGGTAGCGTTCCTTTTAACCAATCCATTTTCGGATCTAGTTAATCCAAATTGTTTCAATCTTCGTGTTAGCTGGATCAAAAATCTGAAAATAGATCGAGCCACAGCGAAAAGGCACATGGGAATCACTTTTTTCAAAACAAAGATGGCCGAACTGATCCGTACCAAGTTTGATTCGCTCAAATGGAACGAAAATCTGAAACCAGTTTCAGTACCAATCTGAACGATCCACCTCCAGAGGCGGATTGTTTGGATTGCAATCTAAGATTGGTTTGTCCATAAATGGAACAAGAAATCTTATTTTCGATCGCAAAATCCGGATTTAGATTGATTAACAGGAACGCTACCCAATTACCCTAATCGCTTTCTATTTCTGTAACATTATGCACCACTATTTCAGCATACCCATACCCAGCCTGGACACTTCCCTTACTGAAGTGGTCGCTTTCCAGACAAACGGATACTCAGGGAGTAGTGAGTGGGAAATGATCAGAATCATCCTTGCAGAAGCGACTTTATACCCCCAAACTATAGTCCAGTACCTCTTGTGAACCTTTAATTTCAGAGGCATTTTAAAACAATATTGCTCATTATCTTCAGGGATAGGGGCATTGTTTGTGCCCTTTGTCCTATTGTTCTCATGGCCAATCATATGAGATGTTCAATGAGGTGCTGGTCGACTCCCAAACTACAACAACGAATGCCAAAGTAGAATTGTTTTTGAAAGCCTTAAGTTTTATTTATCACATAAAGAACATTCGCTAACGTTTGCACGAGTCTGTTCCATTCCATTCCGGTCATTTCAGCTCATCCCTGTTCATTCCACTCCATTCTGGTTTCATTTCGGTCTCATTCCGGCTTGTTCCGGCTAGCATAATCGATATGAAATATCTTGGATCGAATCCTTGACCGCGCGGGAAACGAAACGGAACGCGCGTAGAAAGACTTCTGTAAACGGAAAGAAAACTACAGCTTTATGGCAATCCTATCCCCCCTCTCCACTGTTTATGAGAAAAAACATATTTCTAATAGGATTATATCGGACCAGAATGTTTCACACTACAGCTAGGGAAAATTGTGAGCTTCTTAAAAGTTGTGGCCACAAGGTGACGCAATTGTGACTAAATACTTCCTGGTAATCATTAGACTGCATGCAGTCTGTTTTTCTCTCGAAATTCAGAAAGGGAATGCTGTAAACTAGGGTTTAAGACGCGAGACGGCGAGATTGTGGCGAGACAACAGCGCGCGAGGAAAAATAGACTGCGGACTCTTATGCATTTTTTGAGGATATCCGTCAGCCCAGCAATGGAGAAGCTGATTGGCCAATGTGCACAATCTTAAGTTGCGCGCGCGCAATGGCGTTACGGATCTTATGTGTTTGCGTCAACACGTCAACGCAGTGTTTTGTTTCACGAAGTTCCTTTAAATGAGCTTGAAAATTCATCCAATACAACCAAGCGCCTCTTAACGTCTTGTTATTAGTCTTGTTATGGAGCGGAATTTTCTTAATGTCTTGAAGCAAAGTTTATAACGAGCTAAGGCAGCGCGCGTGCAAATAAAAAAGCAGTTAATCGCGAGATCCTTGACGCCATTCCGCGCGCACAATTTAAATTGGCCAATCAGCTTCTCCGTTGCTGGGCTGACGGGCATATCCTCAAAAATTACAAGAGTCCGTAGTCGGTTTTTTCTCGTCTCGTCCCAAGCCCTTCCCGTCCATACCGCCTGGTGGTTCGCCCAGTTCCCGATATAAAAGCGCTCTCCGACCCTAAGAGAAAAGACCGACTACAAGTAGTCTAGGTAATAAGAAAACTCTACACTCTTTATAAATCTAGCGGAGAATGCTGTTTCCAAATGACACTGTTTTAAGAGGTGGTGTGTGTATGGGGCGGGGGGGGGGGGGGGGGTAGGGGGGTAGGGGTAAAAGTGGGGAGAGATGAGGAGTGTTACACGTAGCCCACTAGACTTGCTCTTAGTCGCTCTATTGATACGACCGCTGGAGGCGCGCGCAGCGGCTCGCGGAACATTCCTCGATTCCGCACGGTATCCCGCACGATTTCAAAGCGATTTTACTCAAGTAACTGCGCGCGACTTCAAAGCGATTCAAGCAACTCTATCGGCCCAAAGAAAAAAAAACGAGCGACTTTGGGCAAGTCTAGTAACCCACCTGGAGCAGAACATTGTGTCCTCACGCTTGTTATCTGAAGCCCATCTCCACATATGGGCGTTGTATTGCTTTCCTGTTGTTTTTTTCTCCAAGGTTCAACGATCCTAAGACAAACCTAATGTACTGAGTGGTTGGAGGCTATTTTCCAACTTTCAGTTTTTTGCTAATGGTATCTTTTATCATTAGTTTTTATTGCTATTAATAATAAACTACTGATTGGTTCACCCAGCTTTTTTACCTGCATAGAACATACAAATGTAATAGGCCATATCCGAGTTACTATTTGCCTCTGTTTCAAAACGAGTCTATGTGCGAAACCATTCATATGAAAATGTGTACCACCTTCATGTCCATTTTCATGCAAATCAAAGTCATTTTCATTTGAATGGTTTCGCACGGAGACTCGTTTTTAAACTGAGGCAAAAGGCAACTCGGAAATGGCCTATTGAATTTCACTAATCTCGAATACACATTCTCTATGCCAGTCCCTCTAAAGTGACCACTTGTAATACAATATAAAATACTTTTTACACAAATAAAAGGCAACTTTATCTTAAACAAATCATCGCCGAACAAAATCAGCAACATATCTCAATTCCTCCTGGGTTCGTTTAAAGTGTTTGTTCACCCGAACCTTTAATTTAATGTCTTCGCATCCAAACCTATAAATCTCTCCAGCATCCACGTCAACCGCTATAGATTATGTCTTTAAAATAGAGACAAAAACTATCATTGACTTTCACTCTCTGATGACAATATATTTTCAAAGCAATGGTTACGTGCATCTTCGTCGTTTCGCGCGCTTTTCTGTTAACAGGCACCAAGGCCACCAAGGTACCGATAGTGTTGAAAGGTTGTTGTGCTCACAACTATTCCAAAGCACTGGCTCGCTACAAGTAGAACAATCTGTTTTGAGTGCCATGAGCCTTGCACAGAACTGCTAGCCTTTCCCACGAAAGCCAGACATACAGAGTCAAACTGCAGGCTGAACCAGAGGAAGGGTGTCGTCGTTCATAATTCCAGCATTTCTATACTGTAAAGTCCAACTTTCTCTGCTTTGGGTAAAGGTTTTCTCTTTTTAAAATGCTCCAAGAAACTTTCCAAAGTACGTAGTTTATCGTAAGTGCGGACCTAAGAAAAATTGAAATGATTAGTGAAAAGAACTCTTCAAATCGATTGTATCTGACCTAAAATGATATAAAATACTAAATTTTCAACAACCTTTCTGCTGTTTTCGTCGGAGTAAAATGACGAAGACAGCAAAAGGGTTCCGAAAATGTAGTATTTATGTCATTTTAGGTCAAATGCAGGATTTTTATCGTGAACAATAACCGCCCCAAACAGTGTAAAAGAGCTATTAATTAAAGTTCTAAACGTTCTCAACCAGAATGAAAATCAACTGTCACTTTATTTTAAGTGATGTGCATGAATTTTGGAAGTTTTGAGTACTATATATCGGCTGGCCAAACCAGCCTTCTTCAGATACTGTGACCAACATTCAGTGCAAGACGGGGCTTTGATATTGCACGGTGATTACGTAAAAGGCAATTCAGAAGCCAATCAGAAGTCCAGTCTACTGTCCTTACTTCCTTCGATGTTAAGTTACTGAGCTGAAATCGCCGGATTTTGGGTCGAATATGGGTAAGGTGAATACCGAATCTTATCTTTTTGGTACGCTTCTGATGGTATTATCAGGCTCTTACCATGGGTATTTTGGCCGACTGTACCTTGCCAAAATACGTACCATGGATTGACCAAACTTGCCTGTTTCATATGGCGCAGATAGGTACGATTAACAGGGTACGATTATAGCTCAGTTGGTAGAGCACCACAGCATCAACGCGGAGGTCGTGGGTTTGATCTTGTGGAGGCGCTGATTTTGTTGTTAGTTAAACTGCAAACATTGCTACGATGTTTATTTGTTCGCTTGGCATGCCCTCGGTCGTTGTTTGTGTTACCAGACAATAGATACATGACTTGAATGGCCAACCATATCCTGAAACAGAGCTTCCCCTCCCACACACACAGATATGACTCATTCTCTGGCATACAGGGCCTAACCCTCCACCCCCCCGGTACACACACAGATCCTACTTATTCTCTGACACACGTATCACCCCTCCCTCCTTCCATACGCAGATCCTATCCATTCTCTGACACACGCACACGTCAATACTCAAGTGGATAACATGAAGCCTATACCTGTTGAGCGACAAGTTTGTGACAGCTGACCAGTAACTCGTGGGCTTCAGGTACGAGAACCAGTTGAGTGTAATGAGCGTTTAACAGCAATCCTGCCCAGTCCAACACCTACAAGATAACATAAAACTATTTTAAAATCCAAACGATGCAACTATGGGCTTACTGCAGACTGGTTCAACCTGGTTCAACCATTCAACCTGGTCTTTCTGCATCTCAATACCTTATGCAAAACAATAAGGTGATTTTCATAAAATGCTTGGGTAACGCAACACGTCGGTTTACCTGTGGATATTTCAGCGTATTACAACCAACTTCATCATCAAAGCCTGTCAGACCATGGTGCATGAGATACATAAGGAACTTTAACAAGAGCTTGAAAAAAAAAGCATAAAAAGAAAGTCAGAGACAGTTAGAGTAAGAATTCGAAAAAAAGAATAAAAATAAAATAAAAACTCAGTAGCTTAATCTCCTGTGGTGGACGTTAGAGCCAATCACTGGCTGGAAAAGCATTGCACTTGAGGCAGCGTCACGGGTTGTACATCCATCGTTTCCCGTCATAAATTATCATGTGACGCGCCATCAAAACTTCACAACATTTTCTTCCGCCGAAAGCTCGGCATGGGATAGAAAAGCTATGGAATTCTTTCTCCTGGTATCTAAGGTTAATATTTCACTTGTAAGGCGATTAGAGTTCGGGTTTGTACAAATGCAAGCCATTGAAACACCTCAGTGATAGAAAAAGCAGGTCACTTGTGACAAAATTATTTTTTATTTTGCAGTTCACAGTGCACCCATCAAATGCACTGTGTACCCTCCAAGGTGCACGGTGTGTGGGGGGGGGGGGAGGAGGTGATGAGTACATGCCACTACGTTACGTCAACGAGAAAATCTCTAGAAATCTCTAAAAGTTACTTACAATGACTTCCTGGAAAGACAGCTTCTTTAAACTGGTCTGAAGAAAAATATCATTTACAGGGTAACTCAATACTGAGCATCTACTTATTGGTTAAGGAGAAAATGCTGCAAATAGAGAAATCTTGGCCATGCACTTGTTATTGTCAAACTAGAGTGGTAATCATTCATCAGTAAGGACTCCCATGTGGTATGGTATGAGTAGCTTTATCATAGCTTTTGTCTCCGAGCATTTCCCGTCCCGACCTTGACAGTACAAGAAAAGACCACAACACCAGGAACTTCCTGCCGTCGTTTTTGCGATAAGTGCGTGGGTTCTTTAACGTCCCTTGATGACCATAACAGTGAAGATACAGGAGACGGGGCCTACGGTTTATCGTCCTTATCCGCCAGTAAGAAGACTAGTACATCTTACCATTTGCAGATGCCACTGCAAAGACAGCACATTCTCAGTTATTTTACGATCGTGAGTGTTGGTTCGGTTTGGGACTTGAACCCGAGACCTCCCGCGCGATAGTCCAGCGCTCTACCAGCTAACTGGTCAGCGGTTGTAAAAATGACGGGGAAGCTCGTCGAAAATTTTTGAAAAGAGCCCCTAAAAGGAATGTCGAAAAAAAACTGTTTCGGACCATCTTATATAATGGATCAGGATACAAGTACTTGGCTGTTGTCTTGCTCAAAGGCATCCGGCTAAAATCGTCATCTTCTTGTGATTCTTTTGCGGCATTTTTATTTGATCCTTTGGTGAGTGTTGCATCGTCTTGGCTGCGGGGAGAAAAACAAGGAATTACTGTATGTTTTTAGTAACTGGTAAATTGAAGTAGAGAGGAAACGTTGCTGTTTGGGTCGCGGTCTCTTGTGAAGTTGAAACACCCTGCACCAAAACCTAAATAGCCCTTATTCGGAGAATTCGCGTTTACAGTTTCTACTAATGCAAACATTTTGATCACATAGCCAGCGCTTTTTAATTCTCCCACACTACGTATTAAGCACGCGCGCCATATTGTATTTCTTTTAAGAAAGTATAGCGACATAAAACACAAAGAAAAGAACAAACCTCAATATGTGGCGCACACAATGAACGACAGTATCTTCAGATATCCCCTTGATATTCTCACAGCACTCTTTAAGGAGCTCCTGAAACGAAATCACAATCAATGCATCAAGAAGCCTGACAGAACGCATGTTGTGTTACGGGCTTTGTAGGATTGACTCTAATTATAGCGGTTTAATTAAATTCATCAACAGGACTTTTGTTGGAAATAAACTTACCAAGTCATTCTTTTCAACAATACAATTCAGAAGTTCTTTACTGCAACTGGAAAATCAAAGTAACAGGTGAAAGGAAGGAAATCATTCTAGAGATACCAGGGGCCCATTTCTCAAAAAAGCCCCGGAAACTTTTCGGACCTACGAAGCCATTTTTAGTAATATGTATCTTGAAAAACAGAGTTTGAAGTGTATGGGCCTGAAACTTTGTATGAAGAGAACCTCTGTTCGTGTCAAAAGTATCATGGAATTACACAGCTCCGTAATCATATGGTTTGAGATTTTGCTATGGCTTTTCTGGTGAGAAACATTTTCGGGGCCTTCGAGAAACGGGCCCCAGGAATGCTTTTAAAAACTGTATTTCAAAACAGGACCCTTTTGAAATTGTCGATCCTAGCAGGATGTATGACATGTGTCACATATGGACCAAGTCAGTAAAAAGCTCGGGACGAGTCTCCCGGTAGCTCAGTGACCAGAGCATCTGACTGGTGTGTGCAAGATTGTTGGTTCTAGTCCCGTTAGGTACTAGGGTTATTTTTTGTCCAATAATAAAGCTTGTCACAAACTGAATTTATATCTCTCAAAATCAGAATTATTTTTGCCGCTTGCCGTTTGCCGTAAACGTCATGCTTAACCTCTCTAATAATTCAGCGCGGGTTGAAACTATCGTCCTTCCAAGCTAAATGATCTAAACTTCAAACACTGCTATTAACATTCAGACTTTAAACATACCTGGAGGGAACACACTTGGTTTTGACAAGTTCAGATACCGATTTTCTCGCCCAAAACGTTTTCTCGTTGATGCATCTGTTGAGGACACCGGCAATAAAATGTTGAGAGAGCACTTCTGTCTTCTTACCAAACTACAGAGAAACGAAAGATGAATTAAAATTAACGCTGTTCACATAATAATATTGTCTAAGCCCTAAACATAAGTTTTCTGGTAACATTGTAGCAGACTGTGCTTCATAATTAAAGGGAGGATGTTTATGCTGTCCAACTTTTGAAAAACAAGCTAATAAGATGAACATCTCATGAATTTATTTCTTTTATCCTCATTTGTTAAACAATTTTTCTATAAATTAAAGTGGGAACATAATTTTTTCATCATTCCATATTTTGTGTACATTCAATCCATATATTCTTGAAGTGTTAACGGCAGCACTTCACTTCTCATTGAAACCTTCTAGTTGTAGTGTTTTAAAGCAGGTGGCACGTGTACCTTGCCTCCAAATGGCTTATTTGCCCCTTTGTTGGATTCTGGTGTTGGATTTGAACCATTAGATTTTTCACCTGCAAGAATGCATCAGAGAAATTAATTAGCACAATCAGAAGCTGGCCCTCCTGCATAAGAAATTATTTTCTGTCAGATGTTTTGTTTGAATGACATATGAGCACAAAAGCTTTCAAAAAGTCATATAATTCAACAAGTCTCATAAATCATAGTAAACTAATCATCAAAATGTGACGCCACCGTGATCCAAACCTAAAAAACTACTACACACCTTGTTTGGTCAGCTTTAATTTCATGTACTTTTCAAGTTCTGTAGAAAACTTATCAAGCGTTGGAGTCTAAAGGAGAAAGAGGACAACACAGTTTCAGTTGAGCTAAAACCGTCCAGGAATCAAAAAAACTTGCAGTGAGCTCACATGCTCAGAGAAAATTCTATTGGCAATTGTTTTTCATAAAATGTTGTGTAATTGAGTAGTCAATATCAATTTCTTATTATTTCTGTAATTTCAAGGTCAACCAAAGTATCGCTTTCACAACAGGGCTTCAAGTTTACATTTCACAGTGTTGTTACAATAAAGCCAAACCAGACTATGAGCAGTTGCAGCTTAGTCCATCAAGTGCAATACAAAAAAAGTACACAAACAGGAAAAATGGCTGCACAAAACCTGGAGGATAGACAATTTTACATGGCCAATTTTTTTTCAAATACTGAACAAGTAATATTACCGTCAAACAAACACTGGACATACAAACCCAGGATGTCCTCCAATATTTGAATGATAGTAATCACTGGGTTTGTATGTTCAGTATTTGTATAACAGTAATTACTAGACATACAAACCCAGTAATTAATATCATACAATTACTGGAGATACAAACCCAGCAATTATTTTACTGCTTATTTCACTTCACATTTGACAGGCTAAGAACAAAGAGGGACTACAAAGCTACACTTAGAAACGCTACCCCACCATAAGGAATTTTGCCACACCTTGTGCCAATCGATACACTTTGCTTTTATCAAAATGTTTTTACAGTGGTCACCTCTCTACAACAGTTCTGCCGCATTGTATGGAGTTTCAAGTGTCATTATTTGAAGTCATGTTATGTACCTTAGATGGATCTGTTAACTTTTGTAGCACTTCTTTTTCGACTTGATCCTCCTTTACAATAGACTCTGACCAACTCTGAAGAGCCTGTGCAAATCAATATACCACAATGCTTAATGCATGCCTTAGGTTTATGCTGGAGCAACCAATGACAGTTTTCTTCTGAATGCTTTAAAACATTGTTTCAGGCTGTCTGGAGTTCTTTTAAACCTCTGTAGATATATTTTATCCTGAACTGTAAAATCTTTATCTCGAGTGTTTGGTCATTCTAGGGCACTTAGTCTTCTCAAATTAATAAGGGCTTTTTCGTCCATTTCCTTAATTTGCTAGATGTTAACGTTTACCTTTCAAAAAATCGTAACTGGGCTTTCCCTGTACTGAAAATGATGATTCCTCCTCTCCAAAACAATTTAGGGCAATTTACCCATATCATGAAAGTTACACACTGCATTTCACAAACAAAAATCTGAGGGAATTACAAGCCTTCCGAAGATATTCACCGAAATGATCTGTTGGGTCCCTCTGTCACCATGCATATGAACAGAGGCACATTCTACCCACCTCGCCTGGTCTTGCTAGTTTGGGTGTAACAAGCAGCTCTGGTTTAAAACTTTCATCTTTGAGAAACCTGAATAGAATAATAATTAGCAAGCAGTATAATTAAAATAAGAACTTCTTTAAGAGAACAGGAGTTCTGTTTAGCTCAGATTATGGATTTTCCCCCCTCCCAGGAACCAAATACTCTGCCTCGGGTTAAAAAAAACACAGATCAGGTACTTTCTTTTCTCTTTCATGATATTGAATTGTATGGTTCTAGATGATATCCATACCATCGCATGGAAGGTCACGATGGAGGTCTGGATATTTTCTGGAATACATTTTTAAATAAATCAGTTTTATGTACTTACTTTGCAGTGGAACCTAACTGTCCAAGAGCAGATGCTAATGAGCATGTGTCGATCGAGAACTGACATACAGCCACACAGTGGCGGAAACCAACACAAATGAAGCCAGGAATACAACTCGCACAACAAGCTCCATTACTCTGCACATGTTTAAGCACTGTACTCTGTTTTTCTGTTATTTTGTCAAGGGTCTGCCAGGACTGTAATGTACCATACTTAATGTTCCAAACCATGATTTCATCTAAATAAATACCAAAAAAAGCTGAGTGAAATAATTTCTAATTTAGATGGAAGAGAGCAGTTCTTAAAACAAAGTAGTACTACATGAGCTGTTCTCCGGACATCTTGTTCTTTAGGCACAAATCAATCTGACTTCTGAATATTGAGTATCATTTAAAATGTTACAGTTTTATCATCCTTTCGTACCTTTTAATTTTCCATCAATCACACTGCTTCCACAGAGACAAACGTGGTCGGTGTCTATTGCTGACAAAGCAACACAACCCTGTTAAAACACAGTGAATAAGACTATAATGAATGAAAATGTCAATTTTATTTATTAAAACAGTATAGATTTCCATTTGTAAGTGGTGCCAGAGCAAGTCAAATAATATTGTGCTTGTTATTTTCCATGGATATTTTTGCAAAAGAGATACTGCTCACAGTCTTCTAGATGTTTGGCACAAGTAGATCTTTTACATGATAGAAGAAGAATGACATTTTTTCTTATTTTTTTCCACTTTATCAGGACTTAAAACGACAACCAAAAATACTCAACAACAATTCACTTAACGACAAAAGGTCAATACCTTGTCTTTGTTGCTGTCAGTGTGCATAGGCTGTAATCTGTGAACTATTCTGCAGGAAACTGCCGACATGTCTTCACTTTTGCCCTGCTGTAGCACTGTTTCGAGTTCTGTGATACAAAGAGCTCCATTGGACCCTGGGTCAAGAACAAACATACAATAATCACATTCAGGATTATAATAACTGTAAAGTCTTGAAATAACCAACATGACCAAAATTTTCAAGTTCAGGTTGTGCAATTCCTCTCAACAGAGTACAAAGTTACGATTCCCAAAACTACATGCAGCAGAAACATTCATAGAGGATTTATAGTACCCCAGGGGCCAGGCGGCCAAAAGTCTCATACTGCTTTGTTCTGGTGTAAAGCATCCAAAGAAGCGTAGAGAACAATACAAGCCATACATGCTAGGGAGTTTTTTTTCTAGACTTCTTGAGTGCATGGTCAATGCTTTAATGCTTTATAATAATATTAATAGAAACCCTATTTTTTTAAGAGAACCAGCCTTTATTTTATTTTGTAGAAAAACAAGATCTTTTGAAAACAAAATTTAAAATGTGCATGTAACTGCATCATTTTTTGTGCTTTATACTCACAATACAATGTGATGTGATGCCCTTCTTCATGTATACAGCAAGACAGCAGTTTAGTGTCCTGTAATCAACAATAAAAATAAAATATAAACAATTGGCAACCCTCCCTTGGAATTAACCTTACACAGGGGTGGATATAATCAATGGATATTTTTCTAGAGCAGTACATTATCCATTAAGGCATGCACTATGTAACATTCTTGCCTTTGAGCAATAAGCTACATGCAAATTACATTTACCTGCGGTCCAGAGAGACATAGTCTTCATTGTGTGCACATTTAAATTAAGAGATTTTTGAAAAGGTTGGCAGTTTTTTGTGATAACAGTCATACTGGTGAATTCAGTGTAATCTTGGATCTGTATGCTATTTGCTTGTGTTTTACCGTCTACACCACAACTATTATCATTTGTGAAAAAAATCTGTAAGTTTATGTTCTTGTTAGTTCACTTTTCATTTGATTTCTCTAGGATTCCTGTATTATTTTATTTCATGTTTACATCTGTCAGTCAAACTTGTAGTTGTAATAAATGTTTCATACCAATTGTTTTGAAGACTAAATGATTGTGCTATCGGTATCTCGATTCAATGATAACACTCTACATAATGTACCTCTGCAGGAGGGGTTAACTCAAACTCCATGGTTCTGTTCTTTGGGTTCACATGTCCTGCTGTGCCATGATTTGTGATATTTAAAGTGTACTTGCTGTTTTCCTAAACAAAAGTACATATAAAAGAGAAACATTGTAAAAGATTCCAAAAATTAATATTTCACAAAATGATATAAATTTTTTAAAAGTGTATATGGGATACTTCTAGGATGACTGCTATCTCTGTTTCAAAGCAAATCATGGTGCAAGACCTTTCAGATGAAAATGAATTCGGTTTGCAGGAAAATAAAAACTTATTTTCATATGACAGGTTTAACTTGCCTACAAGTTCTAGTTCACGCAATAATCAGACAGGGTCTAATGACAAAGCCCCTGAAATATTTTGGGAAAATGCACATCAGAAATTCTGACAAATATTTGATGCAAAATAGTTGGACAATATTTTGGAAAATGTGCTTGCAAGAAAAATGAAGTTGGTAAGCAGATAGTCAATAAATGAAGAACAAGTCCAAAGTTTTTTTTGCTTTTCACATGATTTTCAATACTTATTGTTATTATAATTTCAAACTGTGAGGTATTTTTGAGCCTTGCATGTCACTTTCCCCCACTTGCAACCAAGCCTTGGAAAAAGGTTGATTAATGGCCGTGGGAAATTCCCGGAAATAAATATTAATTAAAATAAAATGACTTCTGATGTTTGTAATGGATTGAAATTTGGCAAGATGAGTTAGGAAGTCTAATAGTACACAAACATGTTAAAAAAACAAAAATAAAACATTGATTACAGGGGCACTTTAAAATACCTACATGTACATTTGTCTTTATTGTCCCAGAATACAGTTGTTTCTGATACTGGAAAACACAACTCCAAACAAGACTGAAACTTCAAAAGTACAACAAAAAGTTAAAAATGGAGCACTGGATAATGTATCCATGGAAAAAAATTATTGTCTTCTTCTGATCTTGTTTTCACAGAGTAAAGTTTGCAAGATTCACCAATATTTCATGGTCATTCTTAAGAAACAAATTTAACATAAATTATAGAGTACTGTATTGTTATGCAGCCATGGTTACTGTTGCTCTAAATGTGATTGTCATTGGCGGATTAGTGACTACATAACCCTGCATCAGTTTAAATGTATCCCTTGAGGGATATATTTTTCATCAAACACGGCACAATGAGCCTTACTGGCTGTCTACTATCTTGAGAGGTTCTGCCAGGGTAAATTCCAACAAGCCAGCCACATGGCCCAAAAAGAAGCAACAGCACACAAAATGAAATTGTGACAAAAGACAACCTTTCTCGCCAAAATTCTGACAGTGATGTCAAACGACATAAAGTACCATAAAACCCCAACATGGGACATTTTCAAAATCAGGCATTTAAGTGACATGCTCCCCCCCCCCCCCCCCCCTACTTTCCCCCTGCTCCTGCAAGGGCCTCGCCTGAAGTTCCTAATACTTGACGAATAATTGTTACGATGTAGACTTTGTAAATACATGTATAACATCACTGAAATTGTTACTTCTTTGTACATGTCAATGCATCATCAGAATAGTTACGCAGCTCTCGTAAGCTTGTAATTCTACTGGTCCTCTATTGTAGCAGCTGCTATTGTTTTGGGGGCTAGGGGCATTGTTCTTGTTGTTTGTTCTATTGTTCTCTCAGCCACTCATGTGAGACCTTACGAGAGCTGCATGGCAACCCCATCATCAAGCAGTGTTACTTATCAGAAGCAGTCTTTTTACAAGTTTTAAGGTGCTTTGCACTCTAAAACTGCCGAGAGGGTAAAAGATTGTCCCCCGGTCCATGTTTTGTCCTAAAACCTGGGGTCAAGGTTTACATGCTTTCTCGATCATTTGAAAGAAAAGTTATCAGCCAGAACTTTGAAAAAACTTTGGAAAAGAGTCATGCAAGTTACATAGAAACCTATGATCAAGACAAAGACCTTCAGAATTCACAGCAATGGCACAGATGTACCTGTGACCCGTTATGCAGGCAGCATGGCCAAGTGGTTAGAGCACCAGACTTGAAATCCGGAGGGGTGGGTTTAAGTTCTGTTCTGACCACCAGCTGGATTTGTTCTCGGTTTTCCCGAGTTCAACTCCTTGGTCATGCCTGTAAATTAATAGCCAACTGGTCTGCCTCCTGCCAGTTGGGATTTTTAACCATGTTATGTTCATTCACAATATTTGTTTCACATTGGCCCTGAAAAGCCTGATTCCAGGCGTGCGTTTCTCAAACTTCTCGGGCCCGAAAACTTTCTGGGGCTGTTTTCGGGCGCGTTTCTCGGGTTCCGGAAAGCACTTCTCAAAGCGCCCGATTTTCTCCCGAGATTTTCGGGGTTGTTTTCGGGAAATGTAACGCAAGGAATAGCGCGAGCTTCAATTTTCCAGCCTATGATTGGTTCAAAAATTGCAAATGACACCTCTGCACTGAGTTGGATTCGTCACGTACGCATCAAATTCAAGACTTTTTCGATGAATCGCCCGCAAAAGTTTTATCTCTAGCGTATTTGTACAGTTCCAGCAACGTTTAGTTTTTAACACTGATTCACCTCTATGAGTTACTGAACGTAAAGGCAGCCTGATGTAAATGCTGAAAGCGTTTTTTGTGTTTTATTCCCGGCTTGTAATTTACGAAGCACGAGCTAATAAACTTTCGTAATCTTGTTTTTGAGCCTTGAGATTTGGTCAAGTAAAGTTACGTTTGGTTGAATTCTTCGCCATCATTGTCGCTCAAGACTTTTGCGAACTTGTCATTCATACGCTGAATGAATTTTGGCAGTTTATGTAAACAATTTCAGGCGGGAAAGTCGACCATCAAATACCTTTGTAAATCACGCGGCGTTCTCTTCGCAAAGTGAGAGTTCTTCTTCGCGTGCCCGAGATTGTTTTGAAATTTGTCAATTAAACCACCGAATTATGCCAGATCTCTTTGTCCCTCACATCGCATACTGGCGTCCTTTTCATTTAAGGCGTTCACCGTCTTTATTTCCAAAAAAGGTACTTAGGGGATGTAATTTTATGGCGATAAAATCAGTCCCGCGAAAGCTTTTCGGGAGCTCAAGAGCTCCCCTAAAGTTTACGGGGAAAAATGACGTGATTTTCTCGGTCCCGAACTTCTCGTGCGCTTTGAGAAACACCCGAAAGCTGTTTCAGGGGCTTTACGGGACCGTTTTCGGGCCCGAGAAGTTTTCGGGTCTTTTGAGAAACGCACGCCAGGAGTGGTCAATTAAGTATATTATTATTGTTATTGTTATTATTAATTTTTAGTACAATTTTTACAAAAAATCTTACTCTTGTGAAGACTTTGTAGTTCTCCTCCTTTTCACTTTCCTGCTCTCGCTGGTACTCAGAAAATCTGGCAAAAACATTGATGAACCATCTTCAAACATAACAAGTGGATCATTTTGCAGAGTGTTCCATACATGAAGACTGAAGATATTCTTTTCAGACTGAAATACAAAAAGAAGGTGAAACAACCGCAATATTAAGATTAATCTCTGATCTATCTACCCATTGGCACATGTGCTGGCAGTATAGCTGGTGGCGCAAAAACCAGAAGGATTGTTTAAGTCATCAAGTGAAAAATTGATGCAAAAGCTCTCAACTAAAATCAAATAGAGTTGCAAAGTTGTCAAAAACAAGATTTGGTTTTGGCATAAATAATAATAAAATTTTGAACATAAAATGCTGGCATGCAGAATTTCTGAGCTTTTAAATTGTTGAAATGACACTTTCTTTAGAATATATTTCTTAGCTTTATCTTAAATGAGACTTACAGTAATCTGAAACAAAGTTTCTTTCAATTTTTTTTCATTTGTCCACCTTTAGTTTGGAATTTTAGACTACCTCCTTTGTACAACCTCAAGTAACTGCACACTTATAAACAATTAGACAGCAAGCTTAAACTTGAGGTTTCTATTAGCTGACAGATGGTGAGGGAAGAAGCCCCAAGTCAAATGTCAGCCAATACAAACCAACAGCAAGCTATCAAATTGTTTTAGCATAAACCAGAGACTGATCAATTCAACAAAAAGTTCAGTGAAAGTGGTCTATTTATAATTTTAGTTTGTGATTTTATTTGTATGCACCTCCAGGGCAGTCTATGAAAAATTAGACTGCATTTGCAAAGCCAATCAGACTACGAGCTTGCCTGATAGGTGGTTTCAGGATTATGCTAATGGCTAGTGATAGTGTACATATAAGTATTTGTCATACATTTTTAACAATCACAAAACTTACTTGGATTCGATGGCAGGATTTAAAATCAGAATCAGTTTCTTTCCAGATAAAAACTTCCTGTAATAAAGGCCAGTAAGAGCAGCTTTCAGACACAACAAATAGCATACAAGCTATCAAGGCTTGATACAAACAAACAGCTATCTTGGGAGCTCAAAAATTCTCAACAGCCCAAACCACATGTACAGTATGCAGCAAGGCTTTGCAGTATGCAAGAGCCTAAATTTTCCCTTTCTATTTTTACAGACTGAACAGTCAGACCATCTGTTGTAAAGGGAGAAAACATTTTTTTGCCCCTCCCTCCCCCCTAAGGTAAACTCTGTATACGAGCTTAATGACCCATCAGGCCGGAGCTTATCTCAGTTTCCTTAGCATGAAGTGACCAGGAGTATTTCTACTCCCCCCTGGATGGGATGCTAGTCCATCGCAGGATTACCCCCAGCAGTAATTTCGCCAGTATCCATTTATACACCCGGGTGAAGAGGGGCACTATGAGAGTAGAGTGTCTTGCCCAAGAACTCAATGCAATGCCCCGGCCAGGGCTCGAACCCGGACCGCTCCATCCGGAGTCCAACACACTAACCATTAGGCCACTGCGCCTTCCTCCCTCCCCCCAAGTGCCATGCTTTTCTGTAGGTTAATGCCAAAGATTTCTGGCATGGATTTCAAGAGTGTGGCATACTGGTGTACAATCGTGGTCTTTGGAATAAATATACCTGCAAGTCTTGGCCAGCATTCAGATGATTTAATGTGTTAGCCTGAAATAGTGTAGAGGGTCCCCAATAGTGTTTTCGGAATTTGGCAGGAAAAGAAGTGAGATTCAGGACTGAAACTAAGAATGGGCCCCAAGAAAATGGCGATTTTACAAGGCAGGAATTAAGAAACATCACTTTATAGAACCAAGATCTGTGAAGTCTGGTGACACAAATGTACAAAGAAAATCAAGTTATGGCCTTGCCCACGAGGGTTGCAAAAACCCACACAAAAGCATTCATTATGACTCAACATGAGTTATCTGTGTTTTCCATGTACCAGTCACAAAAATAAAGAAATTATAAGCTAACAGCTTATTGATGGTGACCAAAGACTCCAAGACCAGTGCTAGGAGGGCATATGCACCCATTGATAAGGCATTTTTATTGAAGAGTCTTACAGATATACTACACAGCAAGGCATGTGTGGCATGCGATGCAAGGTAGCAAGGCATGCAAGGCAGAAATCCCTGACCCCAATAAAAGAGTCATAAAAAGGCTAACTGCAACCTACCTAAGCTAACTGTAAGCTAACCAAACTGCTATTTAGGTTAATCCGAGTGCCATGTAGGCTAACCAAACTGCTATGTAAGCTAACCGGAATGGTTCGCATGCCTTGCTGCCTCACACTTTGTAACAACCCTTTTAATTATTGAGGTACGGGGCTAAGAAAAAATTATGGTTTGGATCAGCCCATGAAAACCATCAAGATTACAGGATTGAGGGGAAAGTTCAGTACAATTTTGAGTACCTTCAGTGTAGAATTTTCAGAACCATAATGCATCTTCAGTGTGGAAAATACAAACATGTACCCTGGACTTGGCATCGTACTGAAAATATTTTCATATGCACATATATCCAGACATAGCTTGTTTTTTACACTGTTGGATCTGGTTCCCAGTGTGTCACTTAAATCTGCAGCAACAGCTAGCATTTCACCTTCAAAGATGCACGTACCAAGCCATACCCACAATAAAGTACTTCAACATCAAAGAAACATTCAAGTTTGAGATTAGTGTATATATATCACAAATGCATTTTTCTTACCGTCTTGTTTACAGCCATTAAGAAAGTTTTATCGATTGGATTATGAACCGCAGCACTTGTGACTTCGTCTCTTTGTTCCACGGACCAGCTGTTAATAAGTTTCTGATGTTGGAGCTGTACAGTAAAACAAAATTATTTAGATCTTGAACGACAGCAAAACTCGTGTTTACAACGTTGCAAATGTTTTGTGTACAATTTCGAACATCTCGTCTTTCCTCCAATGAATATAACTCACGTTGTAAGCAAGGACTCCTCTGTCGCTAAATGTCAGAAGAACATGATCTTCACTTAAGTGTCTTGATATACCAATAAGAGAGCCGTTTTGCAAAACTTTACAAAGCTCGAAAGGTTCTCGTAGGTCCGCCATCTTGCACGTGTGCCGAGTTTGTGAGCCTGCTATAACTCTGGTCAGCGAATTTCCTATGAGACATATGCGTCACAGATTGGCGCGCATTTCAAGGGAATCTCCTTCCATCATTTCAAACTTCTTGCAAATGTTTGTTAAATTTTGTTGTGGGAAAGTTCGAAGAACAAGCTTTTTGACCATTACTTGTATCATTGTTTTATTTTTTGAATCTTCCTTATCGAGTGAGAAGGCATCCTGTGGCCAGGTATTCTTGCAGAGAAATCAAAACAAGTCAGGATTTCACAGGTACATTTACACTCAACAGGAAGGAGCTCAAAAGTGTGACCACTTTTAATTTATTCACATTCTTTCTTGGAAATTTATTCTATCAGAAGTCACCTGGAAGCTGTCCTCAGCTGCTGATTTGATAATGACTGCACAAAAGAATCTGAATTAATTTAAAGTGATCACACTTTTGGGCTCCTTGTGGGGAGGGGGAAAGGGGGGGGGGGGGGGGGGGGGTCTGAACCTTCCACTCCCTGTACCTTTTACTCCCATTTCCCTTCCCTTTTACTCCTGCTTCCCACCCCTTTCTGTAGTGGTTCCCTTCTCTTTAACTTGTTCTATTTCTATTGCAAAATATAAATTATATAATGTTGCAAAGTAAGTTTTTCTCAATTTCTCCTGGTTTCCACCACCTTGGGAATTCTCCCCACCCTCATTTTCCTCAATTTATTTTTTTTTTTGTCCAATTTATTATATTATGTAAATCAAGCATAAAAATGTTGTTGGTGTTGTGTGATTGTAGTAATATTCAGATACAAGCCTTGTTTTTCTTCTCAGAAATCTGGTTACCTTTGTGGAGTGGGACATATTTAGCAGTTTTGCTGATCATTTCAATCTGCTGGATTGCCAGCTCTTGCTGGTAGAACAACTTCCAAGTGGCGTTTATATTGACCCAGATCAGATCAAAAATGAAGTGGAGTTTGGTGGTCCTGAGGTCAGATTCAACTAAAAACTTGAGACATTCATAAGCACCTCACTACAGTACTTATACATCACAAGGGACCATAGCAAAGAGAAAAACAATTTGCCAAATGGCTCTGGTCTTTCATGATTCTGTCTTCCTTTGTTAACTCATTTGTACTATAAGACAGCTTTTTAGGGATGAGGCAGGGGGATTACTTTAACTATCTGCGTCATGAATTTGTACATAATTATTTGTATTTCAGTCATTGCATCAAAACATTGCCAGGTTCCAATCCCTTAGAGGGGCATCTTAACCAATTCACATATGATGCTGTCCGGCAAAAATGCTTACCAACAGGCAACTCTTTGTTTTTATTGGAGCTCGATTAAAGTCAATCAAAACCATTTTTTGTGGTTTTTTTGGAGAGTGACATCACTGCCTACCATTTGATTAATATTTTTATGATCCCCCTCATACTTGATGACATCATTTTATCATGATTTCTTATTTCTCAGGTGTTGAGTACAAGGTTAATAAATGTTGAATCATTGGCTCACCATTCCTCATCGCACAAGATCTTTGTATTTCCCAGGATAGCCTTTGACTTAAGGTGAGTCATTGTTCTTTAGCAATCTGACCAAGTTAGAAACTCGATAGTGTAAGTTATGTTTAATTTCTATTTTACTTATTTTACTAGAAACCATTAGTGGTTCAGGTTCCACACGTAATGACTGCTCCAGGGAGAAACAGTTAATCTTGTTTTCTGTCAGAATCAAACATTGAGATTTAAGGGAAACAAAATTAACTGGCTTCCCAAGGGACCAGTCATTAAGTGATTTGTTACAGAGCACAACAAAGACTTGCAGGACTGTAGCCATTGGTCATCATTGGCGGGTAACTGTGCACTGCTACCCCCTGCCATAATAGATTTTGCAACGTTGCTCTCTTAGAGACTTTTGGTAGGAAACAGTTGTAACATAAGCAGATTTAGGGGGAGGGCAGAGGGGGCCGTGGGATCCCCTTTTCCCTTGGAAACTTATTGTAACCAACCGTCTTTCGAGTGGTATTGTGGAATCAGGGTTGTGTTGTAACATAATTGCTTTTTTAGTTTTACTTGATATGATTATTATCAGTCTCGTTTTTAGTTACAGTCGAAACCGAAGAAGCGTGAACGCCAAAAATTATTTCTGGAATGTTTATTGTTCTACGACCAATCAGATTCGAGACGTAACCGCAACAGACCGCAACAGTAATTAGCTCAAAGGTTTCGATTCTTTTATCACGAAACGACTTTTTCATCTACATTAAGTCTTGAGATCACCACCGATTAACAAACACTCTGGAATTATTAATTTTCTTCCATTTCAGAGTTGAAGCATAATCAAAGGATAACTATAAACGATAAATACTGAAAAGAGAAAAATAATCGAACAGACATGGCTAGACAGCGCGTCTGGAAGCAGAATAGAATTTTTGATTATTTTTTTTTAAAAATACGGCCTATCCGGTTTTTTCTACTTACAAACATTTCTAGGTTTTATCCTTTTCCCCATTTCACCAAAAAATTTATTGAATAAACTTTACAAAAATGTTCTCTCTACCTTACTTCGATGCGGAGCCAGAACAGTTCACGAAGCGCGTTGCAGCAAAATTCTCTGGCCCAGTATGTCACACAACGGCACCCATTTTTCACGTTTTAACGGCACACATAATATTTGAATTTGCAACGGCACGCAAGTTTGCATTTGCTGTGAAAAATCAATTTTATTCCGCCTCCAGACGCGCTGTCTAGCCATGTCTGTTCGATTATTTTTCTCTTTTCAGTATTTATCGTTTATAGTTATCCTTTGATTATGCTTCAACTCTGAAATGGAAGAAAATTAATAATTCCAGAGTGTTTGTTAATCGGTGGTGATCTCAAGACTTAATGTAGACGAAAAAGTCGTTTCGTGATAAAAGAATCGAAACCTTTGAGCTAATTACTGTTGCGGTCTGTTGCGGTTACGTCTCGAATCTGATTGGTCGTAGAACAATAAACATTCCAGAAATAATTTTTGGCGTTCACGCTTCTTCGGTTTCGACTGTAAGTCATATGCTTTTGCAATACTATAATTACCGGTATTTATCATCATACCGATAAAGATTCTTGTTGTTGTTGTGGGTATAGGGCCAGGTTGCACTCTCGCCAAAAATTTTTTTCGGCCCCCTCTTTCTGATTTTTCTGGATCTGCCCCTGTTTAATTTGAGATATTTTGTGATGTCAAAGTAGACAGTTGCAATATAGCAATTTTATTTATTACTGTCACTTCTGATTTTTCCTGGAACCACAGCCATACATGATATAAAATGGCAGTTGATTACAGGAAGTACCATAAAAGTTAAATTGTTGATTTTCAAGCTAAATATTACAGTAGTGTAAGCTGATGATAGTGCAAACCAGAGTAGGCTGCAAAACAGGCCGTTTTTTCATTGATTTGGGGCTTATTTATTCTATTGGAACTGGTTCTAAAATGTTTATTTAAAATTCTTTAATATTATCACCCTACAAGTTAAGAAAGCCCATTAAAAAGGTAAATTCTGTTTTCAAGCCCAGCTAGTGGTCCATCAGGTTGGAGCTTATCCCAGTTTCCATAGCCTAAAGCAACTATACATAGAATTAAGTCCCTAGATGGGATGCTAATCCTTCAAAGGGTTATCCCAGCATTAAATTTGCCAGTACCCATTTACTAGTCACCCAGATGGAGAGAGGCACGTTGAGAGTAGTGTCTTGCTCAAGAACACAATGCAGTGACCCAAGCTATAGCTCGAATCTGGACTACAGACAGACATCTCCTATTTCCTTTTGGCTTCCCAGGAAATATGAGACATCTACATACAGGCTAATAAATAGAAGTATATGAAACATACAGCACACTGTAGATCTTAATGACAATGTTGTGTATCTGAATAGATTGGGAACTGTAAGTACAAACTTTACCATACCAATTCATTTGCGGTATCACCAAGCTGCTATTGGCACTAAATTTGCTTCAGTATCACTTTCTTCTCCAACAATCCTAGGAAGATGCAATTATGGTAAGTAATATCTGTTAAATCTGTTTGTTCATATCTAACCATTATATGACTGTGCACTGCGCTGGAATAGAAGAGGGGAAATTTGTAACATTTGTAACCTGCAGACCCAGGGGTTATTGACTCCTCAGATTCCCCGTTCCTCAGAGAAAATCACCAAATTTTTAATGGTTTTCCTTTAAATGCAATGACCCTGAAATGTTGTACAAGCTCTTGATTACTCAGCCCATCAAAGAGAAACTGTGTGAACGTGTGCTCTCTTTGTTGAGAGATTTATTTTAAGGTGGCTTACAATTGTTTAGATTTCCCGTCTTTGGCATTCTATTACAGCTAGCCCAATCTGTTACAGCTAGCCCAATGATGGGGCTACAATATTATTGTTTACTGTTAATGGGTTAAGCATTTGCCAATAAACAGAATCAGATTAAAATAATATCAAAATTTGTTGCCATTATAATAACTTCAAATGAACACAATACCCTATTTTTAACCTTTTGTGGCTGATATTGCTAATAACTTAAAAACTGCTCAGTAAATTAAGGTCAAAATAATTCAATAAAGGTCAATAATAATATTGACATTAAGAGACCACAATATTTGTTGATTGGTAAAACCTATACAAATTAATACCAAAGGTTTTCCCTCAATCGTTGTAGCTGTGATGGAATGTCAAAGATGGGAATGTCTAAACCATTCCAAACCACCTTAAAATGACTTTTCCTTGCTTTTTGTTTCTCTGTTACAGAAATAACCTCTCCTACAACAAAGTGTGGAACCACACCAATCAAAGCTCCCTGTGATGTAAAGGGAATGTCAACCTGCGATTGGATCCTTCTGAGTTCAGTTAGCAAGGTACTTTGTGGGTGTGAAAACAGGCATTATGTTTTTAAAATGTCATCTCTTTTCTTGGGCTACAAATGTAGTATCTAAGATTTAAGGGAGCAATGTTTTCCTTGAGTTTTATTTTTGCTGGTGGGATAATTAATTTCCCTTGACTTTTACAGGACCCATCTCAGTCCAGCATGCCCCTTGTTTTACATGTGCCTGTTGGACAAATTGAACACAGCTGGCCTATTGTAGCACTTACTATCCTCTCAACTATGGCCGGATGTGGCCTGATACTTTGGAACTCCTTGGCACTTGCATAAATACTTCCACATAAACAACAATTTTCGTTCTTTTAAATTAATTTGTCCTAAGTGTCGCCGTGTTAATATTTTCTCTGTCTGTACTTGTTAAGTTGATTAGTATATTTCAGATTGTATTTGTGTTATTTAGATTTATTTGATTAGTAGTTTAGTCGGGTCAGGGAAGGGTTTTTTTCGGGATATTTTTTAGGGGGCTGGGTGTGGGTGTTTTAACCAAGTAGGGGACCTACGTCCTATTGTTAAGCACCTGTACTTTGTACGAATCCTTAAATAAATAAATAAATAAATAAATAAATAAATAAATAAAGGTTTATTTAAGAAATTAATGAAATTTGCATTTCTTCTGCAAAAAATTTGTAATAAAGCATTAAAACCTTAACTGCTGTCCTTCAATCAGTGTCAAAATCTTGTTACATTTACTGTTTTTTTCCTCACTTGAACCATCAAAATAGTTAGTAACTCCCCCTCTCCCCCTTTACAAATGCTGCTAGCAAGCAAAAATTAATGCATGCGATTGTTGTCTATTTTTGCTTACAAACTGAAACGGAATGCACAAGGAGTTCCGCCACATTGCACTACCCAACATTGGAAGGGGGAATACTGTAGCCTGTTCTTCCATAAGTACACTTATGAACATGCTGTGTTATACTAATAAAATTGTTATTTGCTCAAAGAGTGGACAGCTTTAAGGCCCGTTTACACAGGCGATTTTTGTCGCGCCGAAGTTGCATCAAGTTTCAAACATGTTCGAAACTTGATGCAACTTCGGCACGACAAAAATTGCATTGAGTTGCGCGACAAAAATCGCCTGTGTAAACAAGCCTTGCAACTTCGGCGCAACAAAAATCGCCTGTGTAAACGGGACTTTATCAATGTAAGAAAAATCAGTTGGGAGATTCACTTCTACTGGAGAGATAAGGGGGACTGCCATATAGGGGTGTAAATTGAGGATATTGGACTCACTTTAGAACAGGAAGCCTTTTGATTTTGAGCCATCAAGGTCTCATTTGATTGCACATGAACAAATAAAAAAAACAACCATACTGTGTTGGTAGTGTACTCTAATAAGCATTCCCATCCCTTCATACAAGGGTCTCTCCATCCCTGGGTTCACTTCTTTCTCCCCAAACCTGATATCAGAGATTGAGGACATAGCCTTATAGAGACCTGCATTGTATTAGAATAAATGAACTACTGACTACAAAAATACCCTTAGAAGACATCTATCCAATGTTAATCCATTATATATAATATTTTGCTATTTGTTGTGATTTGAAGAATAGCAGCAAATTTATGTTAACAGTTGCCATAACAACATCAGAATTGAGAGCATGTGCTGGGGATTTTGCTAAGGGGAACCATTCTAGACTGGCGTTGCTGCAGCCTTCGGGTTCTCGTTTAATTTTAATTTTATTTAGTGTACTTTTTCATTCTAGTATCATCATGTTCATGTAGTTTCGATAACCTTTCTCCCTGAAGGTTGTTAAGGTGATTCCACTGAATTGCATTGCGCATCCTTGCTGCGCATGAGTTTTCGCGTCATTTAGCGCGTGCGTGAGCGCGCGCGCACACAACATTACGGCTTCTCTTTTAGGTTAAGCTCAGAAGAGAAATAAATGGTCATTTTCTTTTAAACGAGCACGGTGACCCCCATTTTTTAATGCATAAATTTAAAAGACATCCGGTTGACTACAATATATCGCAATTTAAAGAAAAGTTAAATACTCTACTTTGAGATATTTCTATTTGAATGCTTTAAAAAGTACGTTTTGAGGTAGTGCTGCTTACGCACGCACGCAGCAAAATCTTTAATTTCTTTCATAATCTTAATTCCAGTTCAATTAAAATAGTTTATTATGTAAGATTAAAGTCTATTTCGTTGAACTGCTTCGATATTTTAACGCAAGAAATTATTTTTTCTAGAAATGATAGTTCTCTTGTCGGATTATGAGGGTTCAGTAAGTTGGGTATGTTGCTCGGCGGAAGCTTGGCCGCTTAAGCACAGACGTTTTTGAGCCATGGACGGTGACCGGAATGCGAATGTTTAAGGCTTTGGCGAACTTTTACCTCCAAAAATAAGTTACAAAGCTTTCATTTTAGCACTTTGAATTTATAAACCAAAAGCTGACAATAAGCGCTAAAGACGAGAAGGTTCCATTTGTGGCTCAAAAACGCCTGTGCTTAAGCTTCTAGCAGCCAGTACCTTATTTACCAGTGCAAAGTTGTTGTTTATTGACTGATGTAGGGAACAGAGGACACGTGGTAAATTTTTATGCTGGATGGAGGGAATATGTTGGTGAAAAAAAAACTGCTGACTTCTATTCTTGAGCGCCGTTGATTTCTTTTCCCGCGCTTACGACCGGCTACCACATGTTTTCGAGATTTGATTGGTTTACAAATCTACTGGCCGTGATTGGCTGTGGCTGCTAAGAAGCTTCAGAACTTCACTGCGATTCAGAACGATTAGACGATTTTTCCTAGGGAACGCGTCAGGGAACGTTACAACGACTACTAGAGAAACGACAGTCACGACGAAATTGCAGTTTATATCAATCAAAAGTGAATACTAAATGGCAGTTACCATAGACAAAAATGCAGAAAAGTAGACTTTGCATGAATGTTTTGGTCGTCGTATTAATACTGCAAAGGATGGCTGAACAGATCAGAGATAATTGTTGTTAATGAACCAGAAACACGGAATTATGAGAAACTTTAAAGGGTATTTCATGGCGGCCAACCAGTTACTTCACGTCGCTTCACAGGTAAATATCAATATGGCTTTTATACTAGTATACCTATCCCCTTTGACCACGGCCCGGGACCACGGCTAGGTGCGTTATGTTTGT